>PVKP010000370.1:0-208458 GCA_004027715.1 Plecturocebus donacophilus | reverse complement strand
AAAAAAAAACAAATAACAAAATGATAGTTAAAGGAAATTAAAGGTTTAATATCTTTCTCTATTTATGTCTTGTATACATTGCTCACTTCAGTTTGTTCAAATTGACTCCATCCGTTACACTGTTTCCCTGACAAAAGCCATCAGGAAGTTATATAAAGTAAGAAAAGAATGCTGAAGCCACCAAGCATAGCACACATCTAATTTGCTAGATTTCTCATTAAGTTTTTTCTATTGGTATCATTCATTTAAGAGTTATTCTGGTCTGGAATGCCCTTTAGCTTTGATTTCATTCTATCCAAATCATTTTGATTCTGTAAGCCCTAATTCAAGAACCAACTTTCCTGGCTATTGAAGGACAGGTGATTCCAAGTTATTGTCATCTTCCAAGTCCAAGTTGAGATCCTCACTTAGGATGTGACTTTAGGATATGTGAATAAAAAGCATATATACAAGAAGCTAGTTACCGAGTTGTCTGACCTGACTCCTGGCTCCATGGATATTACATTCCCACCAACATGTATGTATCACATATAGCCATCTCTAGCTCCAACCAGGGTGAATAGGATTTCTGAACAATCTGTTCTTTATTATCTCAGCATTAAAATGATACAAAAACCTCATTCAGTCTACTGAAAGAAGTAGGCTTGGCTACTTCTGCTACCTTACATGTGATAATAATTATAAATCACATAGGAATTTATCACTTTTTAAGTAGTAACAGAATAATCAACAGTGGTACCTTAGATATTAACACATTTTCCTAAATTATCAAGAAGCTTCTGCATACCTTAACCACATTTGCTGCTTATAACTCTTCTGTAAGAATCTTTATTTTGTAGATTGAAAAACGGGCCCAGCAAAGCCCAAGAATATAACATTCATGAGGTGTAAAATGGTACCAGAATTTAAGGTCACATAATCAATGTTAAGAGTAGTGTTTATTTTTCAATCCATTGTTACACCAGGTGGAACTAGAAATGTGAAAAGACAAAAAGTTCCATGCAGAACCAAGACACTGTCAGAGACAGGTTTGTACGTTCACTCACCTACTCACTAAGTCACTCGCTCATTCATTCATTCATTCATTAAACTAGTAACAGTTTATTTGGATGCCATTAAGTGATAAGTGTGGGAGAAAGGAGTAGATATTAGGAATTTGTAGCAGAATGGCAGAAATAAAGAATAGTGAGAGAAACAGAAAAAATTGTACAACTAAGTAGTATACAGTATATGAAGAATACAGTCTTGGGTGCATTACATTTTGCCTGGAAAACCAGGAAAGATGCCTCAGAGAAAGTAGGTGGTGAAAGTCTGAAAATATATCTAAAGTATTTGGATTTTATTTTATAGGAAATAACTCATAAAACTTTTAATCATGTAAGTGCCATAATCAGATTGCATTAAAAAACAACTTTAGCAGCTCTGTGGAGATGGTTTGAGGAGAAATGAAATCAGACCCAAGAGACCAGATGAGAGTGAATTTCCCCTCTTGGGACAATGAGGGTAAGATGGACAGAAATATATGCAGTTCAGAAGTTGAATTTTACACATATAATGCAGGAAATCATTCTTGTGACATGTGAGTTTTTCTAGCACTGTGTGAATAAGACAGTTATGCAACTCTACTATGTTCTAGTGAAGATACTGTTGGCCATGTGGCTCACAAAATAAGCTGAAACAACACCTTTCTTCAGGACCAGTTGGTCCTTTTAACAATTCGAGTTCCTGTATATCCTGATACCAAGTCTGAGACCCATGTACTGGGGAGAAGGTTGTTCTGAAAATAAGAAAAAATATACTTTTATGTCAATGCCTCTTAGTAGTTCTGAATTTAGGAGAAATAGTCAACTTAAGTGTAAGGAAAAGGGGAGTTATTCCAGTCACCCCTGTTGTGATCTTGACTCCAGCCTGAATGTTGAGACCTAACTCAGTAAAGATAGAATACAATGGATTAAAGAACATGGCCTCGTAAATCATTTTACAAAAGGGAGGAGAACATTTGTAGAAACTGAAGGGGACTTACTGATACAGTAAGACTGTAGGAGGTTGGCAAGATTCTGAAAACTGATCATCTCTATATAAAGTACTTAATAATATTTCCTTTTAATGGAGCATTCATTGTTCCATTTAGCCAAATCTTCTACATTTCTATCATAAAGTGACTTTTTCTTTTTAATTTTGGCCTTTTATTTACTTGCAGTATACTCAATAGTTTGGCTTTTGCCTGTTCTTATTTACAACCCTGCCTTCCTTTTCTAGCTGTGAGCAGATTTTCCCTTTTTATGGGCTTTGGAAAGTCCTTCTAGATGATTTCTTATATTTAATTATTTTGATTTGCAGCTCTGCTATTTGGTTTTTATATTCCTTCTTGTTTAGAGTCATGTCTGCTGTAGTTTGCTGCTTTATTAGCTGTTTATTATTAAGTAGTAAAGGTTTCTGAATCAGAAATAAAAATTATAAATGAAAAGGAAGAAATGCCTCTCCTACTTTTTTTCCTCAGTGCTCCAGGTATTCCTCTACGCATAGATGAATTAGCATGGCAAAATATTTTTTAATAGGAATTAAAACTTAAGAATGCTGCAGGTGTCCTATTCTAGTTTATTCATATTTTGTGTTCAGACTCCTTTCAGTGCTTTTGAATTTGCTTGCATTATGATAGTAGCAGACAGAAGAAATTCTCTCCATTTCATCATTGTATCTTTAGTCTGTAGAAATGCGCTTTAAGCAGAGAAGGCACTGACTGAAAAATTCAATTTAACTTATAGTACTCTCTCATTTTACTCAGTCTCTGCTATGTGCTATCTGTACTAATTTATTTGCTTCTCTCTACATTACTTCCTCATGTCTGTCATCACTTTAACCACCTGTTGGATTCCAATTCCATTCGTAAGCCTCCATTCCAGCTGCAGTTCTCCAAAGTAACTCCTTGGATAAAGTTAATTGTTCTTTCCCACAAACCCAGCATCTTGCATCTTCTTCCAACTAATATTTAAGAAGGTTAATTATGTAATTCCTTGCATTTGTCATGATTAAAATCCAGAATCTTTTGGTAGGGTGGCAACATAATTTATCACCCAAATTAGGACACTCTCGTTCAAGACAAATGCTAAATAGAAAAAAAAAACACAGAATCAGCATGAACTGGGACTTCAGATGGTTCCATATATAAGCCAAGGACCGTATTTTCATCTGTGTTAAAATTGCCTAGCATAGTTTTGAGCATACAACAGGTTCTTAAAAATGGCTATGAAACAAAAATGTCTACAAATGTATGTAAGTATTTAATAATAGCAGAAATCCTTAAGATTTGGTTGTGAAATACATGGACTTCAGGCGTTGGCCCTATTTACTAATTACATTTATGAGCTTTTGAAAATTTACCTTTCATATCTTCCATTTTCTCACTTCTGATGTAGCAATTACATACCCTTTTATGTAACTAATAAATTGATGTATTATTGAAAAAATATATAGGTTAGATCCATAGTAAAATAAGTAATATAAAAATGTTAGTAGTCTTCAAATATCAAAGTTAACATTTTTCTGGGTGTCGCTTGTTTTCTCTTAGCTATAGAATTCTCATAAAATAAGAGTGCTGTACATTCCAGGCCTGAAGTTCTATGATTAAAATCTCTTGGCATTAAAAGAATCAATATATATAAAGTATTTAGAACAAGGAAGAGCATATGTTATTTAAGTGTATGCTTAATGATTAAGTATTAATTTTATCCTATTTTATTGCATGATGATAACAACAGACAGAAGAATAAATTTACTTTTACAAGAAACCTGCAGTATAGAGTCACCTTTATAATATAGCTTATAAGAGTTTGAGGGTATAAGCTCTGCTTATGAGTTATATCTTTGAAACACTACAGTTGTTAGGCAACATATTTTAGCACTCTCTGTGTCTCCATTTACTCATCTGTAAAGAGAGAATAATGTACTTATTTTATAAGGTAGTTTATGAATATTATAACAGCCATTAAAGTTGAGACTGTAAAAAGTATCTAGACCAGTACCGGCACAAAGAACTGTAAATAAATATTTTCTGTTAGCTATTATTTGTATAAAGTGTAAATAAAATTTCAGATATGTTCATAGTATTCTCTGGGATCAATCATAATATTTCTGAAAATTTGAAAATGTCTATTAGAATTGAAAGTTGCCTGATACTCAAGGAGATAATAATAGGAAAAATCTAATTTCTATCAAGTAAATATATTTTTTGAGAAAGTTGATGGTTTTTTCCTAGGATAAGATCCTGTCAGAAATATTCCATAAGACGTTAGGGTTTGTTACTTTTCATTTTAGGGTCACAAAGCTTATGTGCAAACATAATATTCTTTAAATGCTAAATTAGGTTTAACATTTAAATTGCTTTGTAAGCATGTGGTTACAGTTGTCTCTTCAAACAATGACATGGACCCCATTAAAAGCATCTTCACATTTGATGATATTCTGATGATGATTATTATCCACCCCATCCCTTTCCTCCAAACATTAGTCAATGTTGGTCATTTTAACCTAATAAATAATTAGTTCATCGGTAAGAAAAATTATTGGGTTTCTGTAGATTTTATGCAATGTTTAAAACCAAAATCTGTTGATTTTAGTGTTTGTTGTGTTGATATATTAAAGTTTTCCTCTTTTTTAATAGTTTTACCCCATAATATGCATAACTAAAACAAAATATGTAGTTTTATATGTAATAAAAACTAGTGCTTCATACAGAAGTTTTAAAATACATTTTTAATCTTCTACGCTCTGTCCATTTGTCTGTGGTTAATGCTAATCGCAGTTCCCAACATTTTAGTCATTAATATACTGACAAAAATTTAAGAAGTACTGTTGCTTTTTCAATATTTATAAATCTTTCATCTGTCTAGTTACTTCATTTCTTGTAATACTACACATTTTATGGCACTGTGTTGAATTTTAAAAAGGCCTTATATTAATATTCCTTGTAATCTTCTGACTTGAAGCATTCACATCTTGATTTGAATGCTGGAAAGATACACGTACCACACATCAGAGGTTTCTGTCATCATTAATCACAAAGAAATTAAAAGCATGAATATTTGGACTCTGAGTTATAAGAATTTGCTCTTATTGATGATAAAAATTGCTTTCAATGTGTATTGTAAATATTGATTTGTATGAAAAAATTAAACAGATATTACCTTCTGTCTTTTAACTACCATGACATGTTTTATAACCATTTAGTCACTAAAAGAAAATATTTTACTTGAGGAGAACTGTTAAAACATATGGTGGTGTGCTTGGTATGTGGTAGGTGCTCAGTATGTATTAACTGTTGATGGTTCATTTTCAGTTTTAGTGTATTCTATTGTTACTCGAGGCAGTAGTCTTATATGGCCCAGGTTCCCTACACTGCAATTCAGTCTGGACCCTAGATTTCTACTTTATGAAAAGGAAGGATACCTATTGTTTACTTCTTAATTCACAATTTCAGTTCATGCTATAGAGTGACAGAGTTTTTAAATGAATAAACATTCTAATAATTAATAAAGTTCTCTAAGAACTAAATTAATTCTGACATTAATTGCTCTGCTGGAAGACTGCCTTTTCAGACTGTGCCAAAGTGTGCTTGAGTCACTATCATTATATTATTCATTTATGAGTCCTCTTCACGAAGCATGTGTCCTCGAAAGATTAATCATGAATTCAGAAAGGAGACAACCTTTGTAAAGAACTCCACAATAGGTAACCAGAAGTATATAAAAATATGTAATGTTAGATGCCAACTCATGAACATTCTAATGAGGAAACAAGTGGTTCATGTTATGCTTTATGAAGAAGTAAGTTTCTTTAAAAAATACCAGAATTTTAATTTATTTAATGACAATAGTCTATCAAAGTTGATAGTAGAAACATTGCATTAACAAGTATCTAAAATAAAAATAAGAAATAGTATATTTTATATTAAAACAAGATTTTAATATGAAATCTATAGTCGATTTTTATATTTCCAATGTTGGCATACATTTTTTCTATTTTGAATAAATAGTAAATGGATTTATTTAGATTTTGAAAATATGCATATTGATATGTATCGTCAACACATCACAAATACACAGTGTATATAAAACAAAAGCTGAATTACCTGACCACTAGAGACTAGGGTTTTATAAATTTGAATTTGAAAGCCTCTTAACTACAGTTAAAATCCACTTAGCAAAAAAATATTTTGAAGTTAGATTTTATATTTCTATGGTCTATATACAATGATATAAATTTTAATAAAACCTGTGAACATATTTTCTTACATTGCTAGCTCTCTACTCTCTAATCTCTAACAAATCCCTCTGTTAGAAAGCAGTATGTGAGTACTGAAAACTAAAGAACAGAAAGCTGGGTTCTTCATAATTCTTTTGTTTTTCTGTAAGACAGCATTTTTTCTTCATTCTTCTCCAACTAAAGCATTCAAAGCATTATCATAATATAATGAAAAATGCACTCTAAAATGCTAACAAATTAAAGTATCATATCATATAGAAGTAGATTTAGTAATATCAAATAGTTCCTAAAGGCTTATATGTACCTGGCACCATACAAATCATTTTATGAGTATTAACTTGTTACCTCTCCTAACTACCCTGGGTTTTATTCTCCTATTACAAAGAATCACAGAAAGGTTAAATATTAGAAGCATAATTCCAAAACCTGTAAACTTTGCCATGGATAAAAATGACAAAGGGTTGTAGCTTTAACTTGCTATCTTCATGTTTCCTCTACCTTGTTTCCTTTTCACTGAAGAATATTTAAGCAGCTAATTTGGTTTCTCTAGAAATTATTTTTCATTGACACAAATAATTATAACAAATTATCTTTATATATAATATATAAGGGATTCTCATATAACTGTAGCATAATAGAACATGGAGCATACTAAATAATTTCAGTTCAGTCTTAACAAATAAACGTGTTCTTTGTGACTTAATTAGTCATAGCAGTTGCAGAGATGATAAAAAGAGGCTATCACCCTCTGGTGTGGATGAAATAACTGATTCTAGTGATTTCTAGGATTAATTCATGTATACTCTATTTTATTTTTATTATTAACATTATCAGACTTCCTTGTTCTAAAGTTATTTATACATGAGAATTTTCCCAAACGTGGTTTTGAAATCATTTCTTGGTCAATTATCTATTTTGTAATTGCATATAGTAGAGTGTCTTATAATTAATAAATAGTGAATACTCATCTGTTTAATTTCATTATAGCAATAGTCTATTACAACAAAGTAACCTAGGTGTCCCATAGTGCCAACCACAATTGCACTTTGTAAACAATTACATCTCTTTTTCATTTTATGAACGCTTTCCAGGTAAAAAGAGAGAATCCACCAGTCAGCACACAGTGGTATGATTGTGATATCTGGGGTGATTCTGAAATCTAAGTTTGGCTGAGCCAAGCAATTACGCTTGCTATTACATTTGCTTGACTTCCTACCTCTAGCTTGGGATTTGGCCAAATTAAGGGAATTTGAAAATTCTTGTGGTGAATACATTAATACTGAATTATCAGAAGAGATTCTTTAAAAAGCATTGTATTACCTAAAAGATCTTCCATTCTTTTTCTCAAAACAACTCAACAATTTCATGTATTTAAAACCAAATTTAGTCAGATATGAACTGCACAGATAATTGAGTTGAACCTAGAGATAACATGGGTAATTAAATGTAGGATATCCCATGTTGCCATCACCTGGTTTGAAGTATTTTCAAATACTGGGTTCATGTATGACATTAGATTTAGATTCTGTAAAATGTATTCTACAAAAACCAAGGTATGACTAATTCATCATATACCTTGAGGCCTAGAACTACTTTTATATTCCTATTGGTTTTGATTTCTACCATGTACACGTAGTAAATACTCAAAAAATATGTATTGATATAAGTTAAAAATTATTATACTGTAGATATACTTTTACAATCTAGTAGTACAGAGGCATATGGTACAGTTTTTAAAAATAATATATATATAAACATATACTTGCTAGAAAGCACACATAAGAATTATAAAACAAATTACTTATAGTAGCCCACATTTAATATATCATTATAGATTTAAAATCAGAAATGAAAAAATATAAGGATTAATATCAGTTTTTTTTCTCTTCCTTTAGTTCTAAAATACTTATATTGACACTTGACTGATAATTTTGTTAGGACATAAGTAACATTTTAACATACAATTTAAATAGATATTATACCAGATTATGTTCATTGTTTTATTGTTGCTGTACTAAAGAAATTATCTAATTAGAATAGATATGGTTTTAGTTTTCTACAGTGTTATATTGCTCAAAAATGGATATATCATGACCATTTTACAGCTGTTTTTTGTTTCATTCTCTTTTTGCTTTCTCTATTTCTATATGATTTCAGGTTAAGAATGAGCAGTTTATACATTAACAAACATTCTGGCAACAATAAACTGTCATGTAAAATGGTGTCTCCAATAAAATTTTCTCTTTCTGTCTAAGGTTTTCTTCAAAAATGTTATGCCTGCTTAGCATGAAAAAGCACTCTAAACTCTCTCTCTTGATTAAGTGCCAGTAAATCTATATAGATAAATTTACACACAAATCCTAAATTATTTTTTAATGAGCCAAAGTTTAGAAAACCTTATCCTTACATTACTTTTTACCTGTACTATAATGGTGGAGTATGAAGAAAAAAACCTTAGACCAATGTTTTGAAATTCTTAACTGGAATAATTATCCTAGCTATGTAATTTATTATTGTGACCTGTATTTTCTAGTGTATTAACTAAAAAATAATAAATTAGTGTAAACTGTAGCAGGATGGTTATAGGCTTTTTACAGGGGAAGATTCCACTTCCTAGGAATATGGTCACCTACTGGCCTAGATATCTCTCATAAAAGTCTCCCAGTGCTCATTAAGCCTGGATGATTTATGTGAAGGCAGCCACAGACTGAATTAGATGACCCTTTAGGATTCCTTGGGGACTCGTGATTCTATATTATTCTAAGTTGATTTTAAGTTCATTCCAGAATTGATCATGTGGAACACATGGATAGTTTTCCTTAGAAACAGATCCATGGACAGCTTCTGGTTGAAGTTTATGCTTTTAACATACAGACCATATGCTTGCCGCTCTGCTACTATGCAAGCAATTAATCAAGTGTAATCACTGCGCCCCTGTCCAGTTACAGTAAATATGTTACATCAATAATTTTGACAATGAGTTATATACACCATGATGACTGTAAAACAAAGTGCTATCTCTTTAAAAATAACTTATTATTCAAAATCTCTTGAATTTTTTTTGAATTTTCTTAGTGCATCATAGCTGTTAACCTCTGTTATCTGACAAATAACAGTCAGTTGTAAGACACTCCAAGATACTGTAAGATATTTTGTTCCTCTCACAGAGGCTATTTTTCAAAATTAAAATGTTGTGGAATTGATCATGATATGTCCTTTCACAAAGCCACATAAATAACTGTATTCTCCCTTTGCTTTGAGCCAACTTAAGTATAACTTTTCATGTCACAAAACAATCTATGTTCCAGGAATTAAGTATTTAACCTTTTTATTTCCAATATTACAAACTCTGTAATCATGGAATTTTGAGATCCTCTGTAACTACTCTTAACCACGTTTGATTATAATATAAGGTTAGAGTAGAAAAACAACACTTTTAAAATAGCTATTACTTCTTTAAAACCAGCTTATAATATCCTTTGTCATTTTTTCTCTTGAGTTCTTTCTGAGTTTGCTATCATCTTTAAATATAAATCCTCAGTATTTATATAATCATAATATAGAAAACAAATATTTGTTGACTAGTAAATTAATGAATCATAAACTTTGACAGTAGTCTATTTCAGTAACCCATAGGCCCAATAATTAATACATGTTTACCTTTGGATTCAGTGTAAAAAGTTCAGTCCATCTGAAGTCCTCTTTTTGGAGGAGTTTACTAATAGCCCCTTCAGTTGAGTATATGACATGCTTCATTTGGTGGTTAGCAATCTTGAGGCTCAGAACTAATCTTCTATAATCATTGAGAGGATTTTCTAAGTGAAATAAGCATAGAAAACAAGGAAATGTTCTCTGGATCTCTGCTAGACCCTAGTAATCAGAACATTGAGTGGGTGGGTTTGGAAAGGGGAAAGACTCACATAAGGGTGATTTTGTCACCACCTAAGTTTGAATCAAGGAATAGTTAATCAGTGTCTCCTGGTTGCCTATTGAGCAAAAACATAAATAAAAACATAGTCAGTCCAATGCCACATACTGCCTGTGGAAATTTCCCTTAACATCCATACATTCCTTTCAGTTGGAGAATTATCTTCAAAGTAGTCTTAAACTAAGGCTTCTGTTGTTTTTCAAGTTTTGTCCTCCTAATGGCTTAGAGAAAACCAAGTCTTCTCTCATGAGCCACTAAATACGTTGTCTTTGCTTAATCCTAAATGGTTCTCTAACATTTTCCTGTCCTTCTCTTCCTTCCTGCAGGCCCATTCAGCAAATGCTTAGCAATTTTAGCTGCTTCTTAAGCTGGTCACTTACCATTTCTAACACAGTAGAGGCAGCACTTTCTTTCCTTGGTCTCAATACTTTCTTTCCTTTTTTGGGGCCACTTTGTGGCCCAAATATTTGTTTTTCTTTCATATTCCTAAATCAGTAAGCTCTGAGTCTGACAGAAGCAACCACTATTAAATATTTATTCCCTTCACATTTTTGTTTGAAAATCATATCTAGCGGATACCTCCCATTAGAATAGCGTTTAACTCGGGCCACACCTTCCTCTACGCTTGTCCTACCTGACTCTTTCCTTTCTTCAGAGCCCTAATTTCATAAATGTCCTTGAAGATGTGCTATGTTTCTTACCTTTGATATCTTTGCAACTCCTTTATTCTTTGGAGAGTTTTATGGCCCTTAATCCTGAGGGCAAGTCCCATGAATTTTCCTTGGTCCTCACCACCCAATGGAATTCGGGGTACTTAACCTAACACTATCTTGTTCTAAGTACAGATGATTTAAAAGTAAATCTTAAGTAGAGCATCCACAGGAATAATTCATCTTGTAATTTTAGGTAACAAATGTTATGCTACTCACCAGTGCTTAATGCCAATATGGATACCATCCTTTTTTTATATCATATGTTAGCCTCAGCCATGACTGTAAGGAAAACCTAAGTAGTTCAGTGTCACGTCATAGCAACCTATACCTAAGGCCAACCAAGCCACTTAAAGTTTTGCAGTGGGCCCTGCGTTCCAACTGGCAAGGAAATGATGGTAATTTCTGACATGCATGAGCAGCATTTTTACTAAAGCTAGCAACAGCCACTTTTTTTGGTTCTTATACCCTTTGCTGAGATGCAGTCTTTGCAGAACCCCATAACTTTGCTGAATCAACATATGTGATTCAGCATATGTCTTATGAGATTCAACATATGTGATTCAGCATATGTCTTACGAGATTCAACACATGTGATTCAGTATGCGTCTTAACATACTGAAAATCTCGTGATTTTCACTCAAGGTCTAACGACACCTGTCCAAGTTATAACAGTAAAAAGTCAATTGAAGAACATCTCATGGCTCAATTTAGCCTCTGCCAACTGCCAAGATCAAAATTCTCTTCCCACATATTAAAACTTAATGCCCAAAGTCATGCTGAGTACTTCAAAAGCCTCTGCAAAATTGTAATATGTGTCTCTGTGTCATGAATAAGATCATACATGTTAGAATTTTAGAAAGCACACAATAAACAGCACCTCCCTTCCCCATTAAAGTCTGAAATAAAATAAGACATAGTAAGTAGTGATCTATGTCTTAGAAACATGAGAGATCAAAATATCCCCTTATTATTAATTAAACTAATACTGGAATGTAACTTGCATCTGAGGGCAAATGAGCTGCAAAATATCTACCCAGGGAATCAGACTTACCTGGTTGTTGGCACTAGATCAGGACAGGCTTCCCTATTTAGAAACAGAGCTTGCCTCTCCAAAACTAAGAAAAAGCAGAGAGGAATCTAATCCCTGGGGGCCACCAAAGAGAAAAAGGAAAGGAAAAAAAGGGAGAATTCTAATTTTAAAATTTCAATTCAGATAAATAACGTCCACTTCCCTAGTGAGAAGTGAGAGAGAAGCTGCAGCTAAGGAAGAATTTAAAAGAACTCCTTTTACGTGAAAGGAAGCACTGATGTTGGGAATATAGAATTCTTCAGCACCTCCAACGTTTCCTGTTTTTTTAATACTCTTGACCTAATATCTTCGGCCATATTTTTGTTTAACCATAGGGTGTAAGTGTTTTACTCCTTGAAGGGAAGACAGCAGGAAGTCTTTCCCTCATTTCATAGAAATTGACACACACTTTTCGGTACATAAAATTTTATTGAAACATTTATGCCGATTTATTATATTTATATATTTCCATAGCTTTTCACACTACAAACATAGAGCTTAATATTTGTGTTAGAGCCCCCAAACCTACAAAGCCTGAAATATTTACTGTCTGGCCCTGTACAGAAAAAAATTTGTAATTCTCTGTCCTAGAAACAGGAAACATAACTTGATCAAATTCAGGTCAGCTCCAGTGGCCAACAAAGTAAATCTTGATAAATTTCTTGATAGTTCAGTGATAATACCCATTGTTTAATAAAGTAGGTTGGTAGACACTGCCACTGCTATGGCTTTTATTTCTAATTTGGAATCTATGAAAACACTTTGAGGAAGTAGCAAGTTCATTGAGGAGGTAACATACAAAAAATATACTTAAGAATCTGCAGGTAAACAATTTGTTAGCTACTATTTGCAACACTTTTTGTAAGATCTTAGCTCCCACCAGATGCAAATTGTAAGCAAAAAGAATTTTTCTTAAATCTTCGTACTAAAATACAATTTCTGTGTTGTCATATCAATGATAAGACTATGATAACAACATCAACCATAATAATAGCTCTACATTACACTGATAAAATATTTGTTATATGTCATACAACACTGTAAGCTATTTACTATATTCATTAATTCCTTCTTTAAAAATCTATGAGATAGAAACTACTGTGTCCATTAAACTGATGACTGAGGCAAATAGAACGTAAGTACTTTTGTCATATCAATAAAAATGGCAGAGCTGTATTTGAAAAAATAAGCTGTCTTCTTAAAAAGTCAATCCCTGGCTAACTTACGCATATATAGGCAAAGTATTTTGAAAGGAATAATATATGATGGCCAATACTACTTAATTAAGAATAAACTGATATATGGATAATGGACATTTGTGTCCCCAGTATTCACTCCCCACTGACTGCGTAAGCCAAAATATTGGCCCTATTCCCCTTGTAAGTGAGTAGATCAGGAATGGACAAGCTAAGTTAGCTTAGACCAGTGAAATAGAAAACAGCAGCTTGCTAGCACCTTCTAAGAAAAAAAAGTGATTTATTTTTTGTTTCATTGAATAAAAGCTAGAAAATATAATTCTGATGGTTTCTAGCAGCTGATGATTGAGTTAACCTTAGGATAAACGTCGTGCTATGGAAAGAGACTTGATAACATGAGAATAAGGCTGAGCCAGCCAAACTTGAGCTCACCTCACCTCCTTTGTTCTTCCTATAGGTGAATGTATGCATTAACGTTACTTTTAACATGGTGCTTGAGTCTGATTTCTTTTTTGGCATTAATAGCTGAAAGTGTCCAAACTAATAAAAAAATTAAATCAGACTTAAAATCTTAAGTGCAGAGAACAGATATTAAGCACTTTGTCTAACATTTATTACTTTGCACAAAGTAGGTATCTTAAAATAGCTTGGGATATTGAGCTGATACACTTAAGATATACTGGAATGAACACTTGGTGTGAGTAGATCTGGGTTCTTATTTTGACCTTGTTTGTAACACCATGAGATTACTTGATCAAATTAATTCAGGCCTCTAAGCCTGTTTCCTCTTTGAAGATGAGAAATTTAAATATTTCTCTGAGTCTATTTCAGGACTAACATTCTCTGGCATCAGTTTGAGCTGAATTTATGCTAAATTTCATAGTAATCTTTAAAAGAGGTTTTCCTTAAATCTCAATTCATTCACCTATATATATGTGTGTGTGTGTATGTGTGTGTGTGTGTATAAAATCACATATACACACACACAGGTGAATATATATATAATCACATATATAGACACACACATATGTGTAAGATGTGTATACATACATATGATTATATATAATCACATATATCATATATATAATTTTTTGGCTGTTTACATACTGAACGAAGAGACAGCTGTGAGTTTTCAATGGCTTTTTATAATAATGACAAAAATAAACAGCACACTAACGACATTCAGAACTAAAATAAGTCCTGTTTAAGGAAAATTGTTCACCTGAAATAATGGATTTTTAAAAATTTTCATTGTGAAAACAGTAAAGGATAATAAATATCAAGATTATTTGTGAAAATGTGATATATTCTGACTTTGATTTGAATCAAAACTGGGAAAAAATAGTCTTAGAAAAATCTGATGACAATAATCAGTGTAACTACAACACAATTTGAATGATACATATTTTTTGTTTAACCTGATGTCCAGCAAATTAAAATGTATGTTGTAGCTTATAGTTGAGAATTTATACAACAGCAGTAGAATAAGTGCCAGCCAAATTAACAAGTTGATTGTGCAAGCGACAAACCTCGTTTTAGCTAAACCGCATTTGAAAAATTATGTGACATTCTGCCTGGTAAATTTGATATTTATCATGTTTACTGCTATCAAAAATAATGAAACAGCAGAGAATTTCAACATCTGACGTTTAATCTGCACATTTTACTTTTCCTCTTACTAATCAATGCTTAATTCTGGAATATATTTTATGTTTTGTTAACCCTTTGGCTGTAAACTTTGATGTAGTCTTATCAACATTAGCTGAACTGTAACATCACATAAAGATTATTTTTCTTCACTCCTCCCATTTTTAAGGATGAGAATTACTGTGGGGAAAATATTTGTTAAAGTTTACAAGAATATCCACATTAAAGCATTTGCAAGTTGAGATAAAATTTGGTAGTGCATCTTTTAAATCACATTAGCAATCCATTGGTATGATTGATGTATGGTAACAGAGTGATTTAATGACATATTTAAAGATAAAGAATGGATATTTACTATAACTCCTGGTGGTGTACTTATGAATGGTTCACACACATAGGAAATAAAATTTCCAGTTTCTATGTATGAAATATCAGACTTTAAAAAAAATCTCCAGTGAGAATTTCATGAATTACTAGAGGTATGAGTTACAAAGTAGACCACTACAATTGGAGAAAGTGAATGAAATAACATTTTCATATAGAGTTAGAACAATTACTGCTCGCTTGAAAAAGCTTGCCCATGATTTCTGCATGTGTGTATGTGAGGCGTGGCAATGGACTCATGAGACTGATTTTCACACCAACCTGAATGCTCATTTTGAATGCTGCGTTTCAAACTCCCACTTTAGAGGCAACAGACTTGCTCTATTTTCATTGTTCTTGCGCCAATATTTTCACAACCCTCCAAGGCTCTCAAGAGTCAATTCATTCTTTTTGTGCCAAGTAAGAAAAATGAAAAAATAAACTGTATTATATTACGCCATAGAGATTTAGGTGTTTTTTGCTACTCCAGTTTAACCTAGCCTATCCTGATAAATTCAGCATCTACAGAAAGAATTATGTATCTAATAACATGTCAGTACAGCTGTTTAAACTGCTGAGAAGTAGTTTAATCTTCTGGCTTAAAATGCTTGAAATTATCTCTAAATATAGGATTAGTACTGTAGACTGAGGCAAGGTTAAACTTCAGGAACAAAAAAAAAGTGGCTTCATATTTGGAGAAAAAAGGATTTAAAACAAAGAGCCAAGCATTTGTAGTTTAGGGAATGATGTATTTCCCAGTGTGACAGACAAGAGTAAATTGTCCAGTGCAGCTGGCATTTACAGTAAGAGATTGGTGGGAGTTGGCAATAATGGGCAGTAATGTAAAGTAAATGGCAAAATTAGAAAATGACATTCTTTGAAAGGTCTTGAATGTTCTACTAAATAGTTTGAATTTTATGGAGCATGCAATATCATAAAGTAGTAAAGTGACATAATCAAAACTGTTAAGGGAAAGTAGTAAAGTGGGAAGAATCCTAGAAGAATGCTGGGGTCTTGAGGTCAGTTAGCAGGTTTTTACAGTAGTTCAGACAACACCTAATGAGAGCCATAATGTTATTAGAAGGACATAAAGAACTGTAATGCTAATCTGTTAATTGTTAATTCAAAGCACTTTCTACTATACCATGTTACCTAAAGATTAACTTTCACTATATTTTTCACTATATTGATTAATGATTTTGATAGTAAAAGAAAAATGTTTAACATAGTGATATCAATAAACAATATATGACATTGAATAAACTTCTGGGAATATCTTATCTTGACAATTACATTACTGTCTAACAAGATTACCTTCAGCTAGTTTACATGTAAACTGGATGAACTGTACATTCTTTTATTATTTTAAAACTCTGAAAAAATAAAATACACTATTTCTATGAAATTACCTGAAAACCTTTGTATTCTTATAAATTCATAAGAAAATTATTTTTAAATTAAGATAAAATCAATTGCCATTATTATACTCTAGATTATTTTTATATGATAGAGTTAAAAATAAAATACATATATTCTCAAAGCCATAGTTTACTCATATTAAATTGTGATTGTAATGGTGCCTGCCTCATAAGATTATCATGGATATTAAATAAAATAATATTTGTAAAGCAATTGACTTATCTGACAAAGAGTAGACTATATAAATATTGGTATTAATATTTTACTATATCAATCATCAAATAGAAGTAACAGATCAAAAATAGAAGTAAAAAAATGAAGTGACAAATGAGTCATTTAATATAACAAATACTGGCAATAATGTGTTTTCTTTTGCATAGCTTTTAAATAAAGGAATAATTTTAAAGTTTAAAAACCTTTAATTATTATAATTGTCTAAATTATTTTTCCATCCATTCAACTGCTTTTAGTAAGCATCTATGATATACATTATACAAGTTTCTGAGCTGCAAAGATACAAAAACACAGTCTAGCCCCTAAAATTTTACATTCAAATGGGGGAAAAGCCATTTTTGAAAGTAAATATTATTGAAAACATAATACATTAATAAAATTGCATGCAAAAGGTAATAGGAATATAGCTAATTAGACCACTTAAATACCTTTTATAATAGATGGTAGGGTTTTACAGAGCAATTAGGTATCTGTGTTGAATCTTGATGGAAAACAGTTTATTAAGGCTATGATGGTGGAAAACTGAATGCAGAAGTAGAAAGGATACACGCAGGCACATAAAACCAAGTATATAGTAATGGTACAGAGTGCTTTTGCTGAGAGATGAATGATAATGACAGGAATAAAAATCAGAGGTCTATTCTACAGATAAGAAAACTGACATGGAAAGGCTATGGTTTCTTTGACTTGTTAAGTCAGCAAATATGAGGGCACTGATTTGAACACAAATATTTTCTGAAATATTTTTGATGTTCTACATTGGTTTAATTTTCAAAGATTTTTTTTCAAACCACATATTTTTAAACATGAAACACATGCTTCCTTTCAAAGCGATATCTCAGTAGAGTAGTGTTTCTCAGCTGGCCCACTGGCCCCTATTTATCTTGTAATGTTTCCAAAACACTTACGAATAATACCATGGTCCACCATCATTTCTAGTGAAAAGTACTGATGAATTATAAGCAGAGGATTTGGAGATACATCTCCTTTGATAAAACAGCAATGAATAAAAGGGTGGCAGGGGCTCGGGAGGTGATCAGCAATGAGCCATGTGGAAAGAAAAAGAAGCATACTTCCAGCTCTATTTATACATCAGACAACAGACAGCATGAGGTAGGGAGCAAATTATTTACTGACCACAGCACGAAACATGAGTTTGAAGTAAGTATATCAAAATTTGTCTTTCAATTATAAAATTCGATAATGTTAAGACTTCCAAAATAAATAACACTACAAGGTGATGGGGAGGGGGTTTTAAATAAAATATGAGTTATGCCCCTATGCTCAAGTAGCTGACTCTCCAACAGGTTAAATAGTACATGTGTATTCGTATTAGAAAATGAAGGATGCAAGTGCAGCATTAAATCTATAGGAGGTGGAAAGAGAAGAAAACATTATTTTTCACTGGAGAACCAAAAACAAAGTTAACTTAAGAGACATGATGGGTAGAACCCTTGAAGGGAAAGCATAATTTTCATTGAAAGATCTGTAGGGGCTGGTGTGAGGGCCTTGGTGAGTCATTGATTGGGGATGCTCTTGAAATTTGGTAAGAAAATGACAGGAAAGAGAATCTTCTTTCTTTTTGTCATATTAGAGAATCATATTCCTATATTCCACTAAATGAATTCCTCTGTATTTTATAATACTGAAATATGGCTAGTTGGTGGATGTGACATGTACATTTCATAAAACTGTAACTTTCTTAAACTACATCAGGTCAATGAGAAACTGAATGGTGTCATTTGCACAGTCTTATGTAAGATGTTTGGGTTACATATTAATTTTTAGCTTGAGGTATGCTTTTTATTGACAAATAAGAAAATTTATACAACTATTGGAAAATGTGCATGTGTGTTCCCCTATGACATATTTATATACCTTTGAATGAAAGAAATTATTTTAAACTCACCTGGGCTTGTATCACTTTGCCAATAATCATGAATATAGAGCCAAATGACTAACATAATTGGCCCTTTTGAGATGAAAAGAGCAGTGGGGAACCAGAGAAATTCAAAAATGGTCACTTTTCTTCAATTAATAGAGGCTTTTTGAAAAGGAAAAAATATACATTTTCTATATTTTTTTTACTCTGCAACAGAGTTAACTATATCGTCTTGGATACACCCAGAGATCTTCTGGGGAGAGTTTGTGTGTACAATTTTATCATTCTGATAGTGCTTTTTCTATGCTCTCTAAATCTAGAAGCAGAGAAATAGGCACCTTCCTTACAAAAATAACATTAATTCATCACATCTTTTTAAGTTGTTTATTCACATGTTAATGTGACAGACCTTCATGGAGCATCTGAAATGTGACACATACGATAGAAGATGCAATGTAAAGGCAGACATGCAAATAGCTAGCTACAAGTAAAGGCAACAGGAACAGTAGGGTAGCATGCGTAGATGGCAGTGAGGAAGAATTAACTATTGGTCTCTAGGACTGCTAATTAAAAACTTCCTGGGCTGAATGGCCTAATGATTTTCTTTAAAAAATAATTAAAAATTCAGAACAAGCCTGGGAACAGTGGCTTATACTTGCAATCCCAGTACTTTGGGAGTCCAAGGCAGGAAGATGGCTGGAGGCCGGTAGCTCCAGACCAGCCTAAACAGTATAGCAAGAAACTGTTTCTACAAAAATTCTTTGAAAACATTAACTGGGCATGGAGGCAGGTACCTGTAGTCTTAGCTACTTGGGAGGCCAAGGTGGGAGGATAGCTTGAGCCCAGGAGTTCGAGGTTACAGTGGACTGTGAACATGCTACTGCACTTCGGCCCCTGGATGACACAGACCTTGTCTCTTTATAAAAAAAATCAGAACGGTAATGTTTTTAATACAACAATCTCACAAATTAAATGATGCTTTTTGTTCTTTTCCCCATTTTACAAAAGAGGAAGTTAAGGCTTTGGGTGTTTAACTGACTTGTTTAATAGAGCAGGACTGCCAAGTGGCAGCATTGGGCGGAGAACCCAATCATGGTGGTATTTGTCTGGTATTAAACGTTTACTATGTGCCAGGAACTGTGTTGAGCACTCAGTATTTTTTCTTCTCATTTAATATTCAGAGAAAACTATACAGTAGAATCTATTTGTGGAGTATAATGAGAGGCAGAAATACAGTATATGGGAAAAATGTAACATATTATTTTCAGGTAATATATACCACATGAGAAAACTTGTCAAATTAAGAAGAGACATTGGGAAAGAGTCATAAGAACTTGTGAACACAAAAATGTCTTTAGTAATTCAAACCTGATAGTGTTCTGCTGACTTAATTATAATGTAAAATAAAACAGAGAGATATTTGTAAATTTATGTTTTCTCACCTGTATTTCCTGTTGGCCATTGCCTCATGTCAAGAAACCCAGGAGAAACAGCTCAGCTTGAAAGAAAATGTGGCTGTCCGTTTTCCTGAATGATGTGTTTCCTCTCTTTTATAGTAGCCAAAAAGAAGAACAGAAGTGAGATGTACAATTGAAACAACCCAAATGCTATATTATTTTGTAGTTGAGGAAAACTGAAGTTTCAGTAAATTACCCAAAGTCTCACAGATAAGCAAATTGAACTTAGGCTTTCTGACTACAAAGATTGTTTAACAAATGTATGGCATTGTTCTTCTTGAGTACTTACCATGCTACGTCTTAACAAAGACCTTCTTCTGATGCAGGTTTGTGAACTAGTCTACTATACATGAAAATTTACCACATCAAATCACTTCTGGTGAACTAGTAATTCATGGTGGCTGTCAATATCAATAGCAGGAATTGAAAAGTTAGGACCTGTGGTGCCTGTCATCTAGAGCATGCAAATTTATGATTAACTTGATAAGCTTCTAGGATGCAAGAAGGACTTAAAAGTTACTTTTAAAGTGTTCTTTCATATTCATTCTGTGATTCTAAGCAATAATCTATAGAAACAAAGAAAAATAAAGAAAGGTTGAGTGTATGTTAATAGAAAATATATGTGCTGTTTCCTAGTCACCCTGTTTCTAAAACAGGGAAGTTAACCCCCCATGGTGTCACGTATGTGTAATTTCATTTTATTTTAGTAATAGGAAAACATCATTGAAGATTTATGCTGGTCTTAGTTGAACAAATTATACATTTATATATGGAAGTCACTGAAGCATCAGTGTCCATTAATGAACAAAAATAAGTTTATTATAACTCACTATAATGGATTAAAAAAATACTAAACTGACATAATGTGAGCAGTGTCTCACAGGAGAAAGTTAGAAATTAGTTATTTACCAGGCTCTGGAGAGAAGGTTCAAATGATTAAAGAAGAGGGTCTTTTAGGTTGGGGAACTAAAATGGACAAAAATGGGAATATAAGAATTTACAATTAATGAGCATAATTAAGGTTTTAAAGCAATTGTTGGTAAGTAAACTCATTTAGACCAGATGAGCAAATAATTGTTTCTTGATAAGAATATCCTGAAACAAAAGGTAATTCATGGGTTTAGTCTTATTTTTCCAGACTAAACTAAGTTTAGGAACTAAGTTTCCTGAAACTAGGAACTAAGTCATGTTCCCATAGGTGGTCTACAGCCTTATCTAAAATCATGTTGACAACAGATGACACTATGTGAGACCGCTTCTGGTTGGTGATTCACCGGCCCAAAGTGGGAGTCCCAGAGATCCTCTTTCTTTCTAGTTGTGCCCATCTGCAGCTCTGATTACAGAATTAATAGCTTCTGTCATTCTGACATGTATCAAAAGGTAGTGAAAACAAATTTTTAATTTGGAAATAGACACATGGTCTTTTATTTACTCTCTTTGTTGAAATTTAACTTACATGATTATATTTTTCATTTACTAATATTTACTTTGTAAGTGACATTAAGATTTCCACATTGTTGCTGTAATCATAAACTCCAAAAAGGTCATATTAGCAAATTTTTTATTCATTAGTTTTAAGTGTGTCAGTTGGTACTGACTGTGCACTGACTTATGCATACCAATTACCATTATTTCTATTTATTCATAGTAAAGTATTTACTTGTAATAATAACTTTTGTTCTATATCATTGGGTAAATATTTTACATTAAGATAAATGCCATAAAATTAATATACCACTAAATTTTCTGTATTCTTTAACCTAATAAAGAACACAGCATGACTGTTACTAATTAAACTTAGACTTTTATATTTCAACTCATAATGTTCCTGAATATATAAAAGTATAAGAAAGCAAATATCCCCAGAGTTTTATTAAATTACACATATATCTTTCTCTTTTATTTCAGAAACTTCTAATTTTCTTCTAAATCTTCATTGGTTGCCTAATGAGTATAAGTTGACTAATAAATGCTGGATAGTAGCTATCATAAACATGATATTTTTTTCATTGAAATAAATGAAAGTTCAGGCTGAAAATTAGTAATTTCTCGTGGCAAAATTGCAGGATTAATATTACAGTTGTAACTCACATTAGTTAGTAAATTATGCTCTTTCATCTTGCATGGAGTATCAAAGTGTTTTTAGTTGAATCCCTTCACAAAAATATGCTTTACAACTAAGGAATAGTATGTGTGGGATTATTAAAGGATGTCATTGCAGTGATTTTTAGCTACTTCTTCCTTTGTCTTCTTTGTATTATTTCTCATCTAAACACACCTGAGTGCTATTTTTTATGAATAAGTGTCAGGGTGTAAATTAGTATTTGAGAAGTACTTTGTGTCTATTTTTTGATGTGCCTATACCATACTTAAATGTCTTCTGTTGAGGTAATGATTTTTCTAAATTGTATAGGTGAAATATTTACATGGCTTCTCAAATTCCTCATTAAATCGATGAGCAAACAGACTTAAAGTTATACTTTGTATTTCTCACAAAATCAAAACCCGAGTTTGACATTCTGAAGGTGGTCAAATACGTTTCTTTCAAGTCAAGGTGAGGGGGAAACAGTTGGTTTTAGAAACACCCCAAATCTATTGAACCAAATTTGATTCTATATGTTTTTCTTCTAATCTCAATTCTTATCATCACACACAATTCTCCCATGTTGACTTCTGAAATAAATCAATCTGTAATGGACGACATGAAGAGCCATCTCAAATAACTGGGAGAGCTGACCCTTAGAGGCTCCTTCTCACCTCTATCAAACAAAATGACTAAAATGGCAGTGACACCCACAGGACCATATTTACTTGGCCTGCCTTAGCAGGATCACCACATGTGAAGGCTTATGGACACCTAAATCTTGCAGCTGTATTTGACTTGTATTTTTATTTAGTCTTTCCATTTTATAGCACATTTTTGTGTAGTAATCTGTAGTACATTTCCAGAATCACTATAAAGCAAACAGGAAATCTCTGATATTGTAATACATCTCTGATATAGTACACAATGTGTAAGGATCAAATTAAGGTCTTTAGGGTATCTGTCATCTCAAATATTTTCTCTGTGAGTTGGAAACATTTCAGTTTTCTCTTCTAGCTATTTTGACATATAAAATAAATTGTTAACTGCAGTCATCTTACTGTGCTATCAAAGGCTTGAACTTATGTCTTCAATATAATTCTATGTTTGTACATATTAGCCAATATCCCTTCATCTCCCCCATCAGAGAGTGTGATGCTTCCAGCTTTGCTCTTTTTACTCAATATTGCTGTGGTTATTCAGAGTCTTAGGATTCCATATAAATTTTAGCCTTGTTTGTTTGTTTGTTTGTTTTAAGTTCTGTGAAGAATGTCACTGGTATTGTGATACAGATTGCATTGATTCTGTAGATTGCTTTGAGAAGTATGGTCAATTAAAAAATATTCTTCTGATCCGTAAGCATTAAGTATCCTTTCATTTGCTTGTGGCTCCTTCAATTTATTTCATCCCCGTTTTGTTGTTTCCCTTATAGAGGTCTTTTAACTCCTTGGTCAAATTTATTTCTAGGTATTTTTTGTAGCTATTGTGAATGGGATTATTTTCTTGATTACTTTTTCAGCTTCTTGGTTATTAGTGTATATAAACACTGTTGATTTTTGTATATTGATTTTTTATCTGTGCTTTACTGATTTTTTTTATCAAGTCTAAGTGTCTTTTGGTGTAGTCTTTAGGCTCTTCTTTATATAGGATTATGTAATCTGTAAACAAAGACAGTTTGACTTCCTCTTTTCCAATCTAGATGGCTTTTATTTTTTATTCTTGCCTGATTGTTCTAGTTAAAAATTCTAATACTGTGTCAAATAAGAGTAAGGAACGTGGACATACCTGTCTTGTTCATATAATATTCTTGACCTTCAGAATTTTTTTCTTTTATTACATTAAATATATCATCCCAGTCTCTCCTAGCCTTATGTGACTTGATGCTTTTTTATCTTTATGTTTATATAACAATTCTTCCTTTGTCTTTGACTTTTGACAGTATGATAATAATGTTCCTTGAAGAAGACTTTTTTGGGTTGAGCCTACATGGGGATCCTTAAGCTTTTTGTGTATGGATGTCTATATGTCTTGAAAGACTTGGGGAGTTTTTAAGCTATAATTTTGTTAAATAGGTTTTCCATGACTTTATCCAACTCATCTCCTTCAAAAATTCTCAAAATTCAAATATTTGTTCTCTTACAGTGTCCCATATGTTCTGTTAGCTTTTTTTTCTTAAGCTTTCTTTTTTTTCCTTCTTTTTTGTCAATGTTAGTATAAAAGACTTATCTTCAAGTTCATAAACTTTTTATTCTGCTTAATCTAGTCCAAGTTTGTCCAACAGCAGCCATGGGCTATATGTAGCCCAGGATGGCTTAGGATGTGGCCCAACACAAATTCATAAACTTTCTTAAAATGTTATGAGACTTCTCAAGATTTTTTTTTAACTTATCAGCTATCATTAGTGTTAGAGTATTTTATGTGTGACCCAGGACAATTCTTCTTCCAGTGTAACCAAGGGAAGTCAAAAGATTGGACACCCTTAATCTAGTCTGTGGTTGAAGATCTTGATTGTATTTTTTATTTAATTTGCTGCATCATTCAATTTTAGAATGTCTATCTGGTTCTTTTAAAATAATACCTATTTATTTTATTTTTTAATTTCTCATTCAGATTCTCAACTGTTTTCCTGGTTGTTTTTGTATTGTTTATCTGCATTCTGTGGGATCTCACAATTTCTTTAATATCATTATTTCTAATTATTTTTCCAGAATTTCTGGAGTTTTATTATTAGAATTGCTTAATAGAAATTATTAGAAAAATGAAAATCAAAACTACAATGAGCTACCATCCCACATCAGTCAAAATGGCTATTATTAAAAAGTCAAAAAATAACTGTTACTTGAAAGGTTGCAGGAAAAAAGAAACACTTATACACTGCTGTTGGGAATGTAAATTATTTGAGCCATTGTGGAAAGCATTTTGGCAATTTCTCAAAGAAGTTAAAACAGAATTACCATTCAACCCAGCAATCCCAGCATTGGGTATATGCCCAAAGAAGTATAAATCATCTTACCAAAAAGACACATACACAAGTGTGTTCACTGAAGCACTGTTTACAATAGCAAAGACATGGAATAAACCTGAATGCCCATCAATGGCAGACTGGATAAAGAAGACATGATAGGTATATGCTATGGAATATTGCACAGCCATGAAAAAATGAGATCATGTCCTTTACAGAAACATAGTTGAAATTGGAAGCCATTATTCTAAGCAAACTAACTCAGGAAGAGAAAACCAAATACCACATGTTCTCACTTGTAAGTGGGAGCTAAACGTTGAGTACATTTGAACACAAAGAAAGGAACAACAGACACCAGAGCCTACTTGAAGATGGAAGGTGGGAGGAGAGTGAGGATCAAAAAATATATAATGGGTACTGTGCGTATTACCTGTGTGATTAAAGAATCTGTACACCAAATTCCTTTGATATACAATTTACCTGTATAACAAACTTGCATGTGTACCCCGAACATAAAAGTTTTTAAAAAGGGAGAGAGTTATTGTGTTCCTTTGGAGTTGTCATAATTTTTTGTTTTTTCATGTTTCTTGTGTCTTTACATTGATATCTGAGTATCATTGAAGGTATCAATGTAAAGACACAAGAAACATGAAACAGTCACTTCTTCCAGTTGTTTGGATTGGTGTTCGTAAGGAAAGACAGTTCCTAAAGATGTATTTATAGTGGTGTTCAGGCAAGGTATGACTTCGATTCTGAGTAGACACAGTAATGTAATCTCCATGTGAGCTCTTTAGCTGTAATCAGTGGCAGTGGTGTCAGTTCCTCAGTAGCTTAGTCTGTGTTTGTTAATGGAGGCTGACAAGGCTTTGTTGGGAATGAGGATGCCAGGCAGTCCAGTCCTTGACACCAGTAATGACAGCAACAAGCTGAATGTGTTGATCTTTGAGCTGCTAGTGGTGGTGTGGGCACTGGTATTGTTGGGTCTGGGCAGGCTGGTTCTTGGGTCTCCAGGCAGCTTGCATGGGTGCTGGCAGTGACAATGGTGAGTTGAGTGCATGAATTAGTTCCTCAACCCCCAGGTAGTATACATGTTAATGGTGGTAGTAGCAGATGCTGGCCAACCCTCAAGCCCCTGAGTGGCACATACAGGTGCCAGCAGTGGCAGTAACAGGCTGGGCAGGCCAATCCCCTGGTTCTTTGGGTGGCATATACAGACGAGTTCCAGCAGTAGCAGTGGCAAGCTGGGTAGCTGATCCCCGGGTCCCCAAAAGGTGCATACAGGTGCCAGTGGTGAGTGGGGTGAGCACTTCCTTGTTCCTCTGGATGATGCTTCCATGTACTGGTAGCAGTGTGCAGGGAAGGCCTATACCTAGGTCACCAACAATGCGCAAAAGCCATGGTGGTGGGAGAGTGGGCCCATTCTCATGTACCCAGAATGTGTGCATGGATGTCTGCAGTGGTGGTAGTAAGTGAGGTGGGCCTGCCCGCAGTTTGCTACAGATGTGCACAGATGCCAACTGTGGCAGGCTAAGCTGATCAATCTCCAGGCCCTAATTATTCTTTTTGATCAATATTTTACTCATCAGAATTTACCATGTTGATGAATTATGCATGCTTCCTTGTACATATAAGCAAGAGTTTTTTTGTAAGCATACAAGTAGACTTGCTAGATCATAGAGGGTAAAAACATTAAATTTTTCTTAACGATGTCAAATCAGTTTTTCAAATGCCATCATCTATTTCTAGCCCTACTGACATTATATAACTGTTTTAGCTATTTTATAATCTTGGAAACACCTGAAATTTTCAGACTGTAAAATTTTTGCCAATAAGGTGGTTATTTAAAAAATTAGAGTAATTGCATTGCCTGAATACTAATAAATATCAACAGTTTGTCCCATGTATTAGAAATTTGCATTTTCCCTTTCAAGAAGAGTTTTCCTAAGACTTTTACACACTTATCTGACTGTATTTTTTTCCCTTTCCGTTGGTTACTCATTCACTCTAATGATGGTTTCTTTTGCTGTGCAGAAGCTGTGGAGTTTAATTAGATCCCATTTGTCTATCCTGGCTTTTATTGCCATTGCTTTTGGTGTTTTAGTCATAAATTCCTTGCCTATGCCTATGTCCTGAATGGTTTTGCTTGTTTTCTTCTAGTGTTTTTATGGTGTTAGGTTTTATGATTAAATCTTTAATCCATCTGGAGTTAATTTTAGTGTAAGGTGACAGGTAGGGGTCCAGTTTCTGCTTTCTGCACATTGCTAGCCAGTTTTCCCAACACTATTTATTAAACATGGAGTCCTTTCCCCATTGCTTGTTTTTGCCGGGTTTGTCAAAGATCAGACGGTTGTAGATATGTGGTGTTTCTTCTGGGGTCTCTGTTCTGTTCCATTGGTCTATGTCTCTGTTTTGGTACCAGTATCATGCTGTTTTGATTACTGTAGCCTTGTAGTATAGTTCAAAATCCGGCAGTGTGATGCCTCCAGCTTTGTGCTTTTTGCTTAGGATTGTATTGGCTATGCGGGGTCTTATGAAGTTTAAAGTGGTTTTTTCCAGTTCTGTGAAGAAGGTCATTGGTAGCTTGATAAGGATAGCATTGAATCTATAGATTACTTTGGGCAGTATGGCCATTTTCACGATATTGATTCTTCCCAACCATGAGCATGGAATGTTTTTCCATCTGTTTGTGTCCTCTCTTATTTCATTGAGCAGTGCTTATTTCATTGAGCACTGCTTATTTCATTGAGCAGTGGTTTGTAGTTCTCCTTGAAGAGGTCCTTTACATCTTTTGTTAGTTGTATTCCTAGGTATTTTATTCTCTTTGTAGCAATTGTGAATGGGAGTTAGCTCTTGATTTGGTGCTCTGTTTGTCTGTTATTTGTATCTAGGAATGCTTGTGATTTTTGCACATTGATTTTGTATCCTGAGACTTTGCTGACGTTGCTTATCAGTTTGAGAAGATTTTGAGCTGAGACGATGGGGTCTTCTAGATACACAATCATGTCATCTGCAAATAGAGACAGTTTGACTTCCTCCTTTCCTAATCGAATACGCTTTATTTCTTTTTCTTGCCTGATTGCTCTGGCTAGAACTTCCAGTACTATGTTGACTAGGAGTGGTGAGAGAGGGTATCCTTGTCTAGTGCCTGATTTCAAAGGGAATTCTTCCTGCTTTTGCCTTTTCAGTGTGATATTGGCTATAGGTTTGTCATAAATAGCTTTTATTGTTTTATGATACACTCTGTCAGTATCTAGTTTATTGAGAGTTTTTAGCATGAAGGGCTGCTTAATTCTGTTGAAGGACTTCTCTGCATCTATTGCGATAATCATGTGGTTTTTGTCTTTGGTTCCGTTTGTGTGATGGATTACTTTTTTGGATTTGTGTATGTTGAACCGGACTTGCATCCCCAGGATGAAGCCTACTTGTTCATGTTGGGTAAGCTTCTTCATGTTCTGTTGCAATCTGTTTGCCAGTATTTTATTGAAGGTTTTGGTGTCGATGTTCATCATGGGTATTGGCCTGAAGTTTTCTTCTTTAGTTGATTCTCTGCTGGTTTTGGTATCAGGATGATGTTGGTCTCATAAAAGGAGTTAGGAAGGATTCCCTCCTTTTGTATTGTTTCATACAGTCTCAAAAGGAATGGAACCAGCTCTTCTTTTTACGTCTGGTAGAATTCAGCTGTGAAATCATCTGGACCTGGACTTTTTTTGGTTGGCAGGCTATTGATTGCTGCCTCAACTTCAGCCCTTGTTATTGGTCTACTCCTAAGTATTTTACTTATTTAGTTATTTTGATATTCACTTATTTATTTTGTAACAGGAATATTTCTCTTGAATTATTTTTTGTTTTATTTTTAAATGACAGTTCTATTTAAAATATTGCTAGTCCTTTAATGATTTATTTTCCAGATTTAATAAAACATTTTTTTGATCTTAAGGTAGCTGTAGTTTACATTTAGTTGACAAAAATCTATATTTGTGAACTAAGATGAAATAATTTTTCTCTCTAGAATTCAGAAATTATTAGTACTTCTTATTTTTATAGTAATGTAGTTATTTGTATAAGTTCAATAATAATCTGTTCTCTAACAGAACATAGCGGAAAACATTTGTTATATCACCCAGTTATCTTGATTTCTTTTTTGTATAGTTCGTTGTTAGTATGTAGAGACATTACTAATTTTTGTTGATTTCTTATTTTGCAATTTGGCTGAATGTGTTCGTTCTAATGGTCTTTTTAGTTGAGTCTTTAGTGTATCTATATAAAAGATTATGTTGTTTGTAAACAGGGACAATTTAACTATTTCTTTTGCAATTTTGCTGCTTTTTATCTTTTTTTCTATGCTAATTGCATTGGCTTGGACTTCCAGGATCATGTTAAATATAAAGCACCCTCATCTTGTTCCTGACCCAAGAAGTGTCAGTGTGAAAGCTTATAACTTTTCACATTCTCATGTTAACTGTAGGTTTATCATCTATAGCGTTTTTTGTTTTGAAATATATTCCTTCTGTACCTTATTTGCTGAGAGTTTTTTATTATGAAGAAATGTTGAGTCTTGTCAAATGATTTTTCTGCTTCTATTGAGAGGATCACATAACTTTTGGCATTCATTCTGTTAATATAATGTATAACATTCATAAATTTGGGTAGGTTGAACTATCCTTAAATCCCTGGAATAAATTCCACTTGTTCTTGGAAAACAATAATTTTAACGTGTTGCTAAATTTGGTTTGCTAGTATTTTGTTGAGAAGTATATAAGAGCATCTTATGTTTCAAGAATGTTGGTCTGTAATTTTCTCTTTTTGTTGTGACCTTATCTAGCTTTGATATAAGGGTAATGGGGTAATGCTAGCTTCATGCAATGAATTTGGAAATATACCCTCCTCTTTAATATTTGAATGAGTTTGTTAAGAATTGGTATTTGTTCATTAAATTTTTAGCAGTATTTAGCAGTGAAGCCATTAGCAGGGATTTTCTTTGATAAGAAACATTTTACTACTGATTCAATCCTCTTATTTGGTATCTCTTATGATCCTTTGTATTCCTGTAGTATAATTTGTAATGTGTCCTTTTCCATTTTGATTTCATTTATTTGGCTCTACATTCACAGTGACATATTATGCTTTATAGAGTAAAGCATAATATCTTCTTTTTTCTTACATTTTTCATTAAGTTATGCATTTAACTGCATTATTTTCACTTTTCCCCAACTTTCAATAATTGAAAACTTCAAATATCAGAAATATTCAAAGTCTCCCATTGGCTTTACAATATTATATAAAGCTCTGGACTGAAAATTATTATTCCAAGGCAATTCTAGAATGTAAGGATCAACCTGAAGGCAGCAAAGGCTTAACTAACATTTATAGATTTAGATGACAAATAGTGCAATGTGTCATAATGCAGAATGTTTCACTAGAAGGAGAGCTGACTACAGGCCTAGCATCTGTTGATAAACTTACATTTTTAACAAACCAATGATCAGAGTTGAAATATAATCCTGATATGGGAGGCACAGTCTACACATATATTGAATGTACCGTTATGATTAAAGCTGAGAATTAGCTATATTTGAAAGCAATTCTGTAGAGAATTGGAGAAGAATTTTGATAGTTTTTAAAGCGAAATATATAAAATAATAAAAATTAGCATCCCAGTTGAAGATAATGAGTTAATTTACATAGATTTACCTGTATTCCCTCCTGAAATCCCACAAATAATGAGTCAAATATTTGTTAAAGCTAGCAGCTCTTAGAATAAAACAAAAGGAGAAAACAGACAAAATCTTGGAAGCTAAAAAAAAAACAATTAAACAAGAAGTAACAGACTTAGGAGATCTGAGAATTTGGAAACTGAAATTGGCAGTGAAAAAAGTGGAGAAGCATGATGATTTATAGCACAGCATCTACAAAAGCCTCAGGAAGTGGCAATACTAGATAACTAGAAGAGTGAGTAAAAGTGAAATAAAAATTCCACCAGTTAAATGTTTTCAAGCTGATACATTTTTCACTAAACCATCTATGTGCTGACATATCCAGCAGTCTTTGAATAAAATCAGACTAATTTTTAACCTTAATATGTCAGAGTATTCTGCATAACCCACTGAGCCCAGTGAGATGTACAAGGACATCCAGATGACAAGAAGTTTCAAGTTTGTACCAGATATTTTCTTAATTAAATGCTGGTTTTTAATTTCTCATTTTGATTGCAATTTGTTCTCTAAGCATTATGTCATCCAAGTTAAATTAAATTTAGTCAGTACATCTGTATCTTACACAACTCTAAAAGGATTTATTTTAAGTTACAGTATGAAATTATTCCTCAATAAAATTGTGAAGTAGGTTTTTTATAAGAGGAAAAATAGAAATATTAAATGTTTGTTACAGTTTTGATAAACTCTAATAATTAACACATTTTAAAGCATTTTAAACACAAATTGTTACTTCTTAAATGTTTTATTTTCTGTCCATTCATTTACAAGTATAACATAGATAAGTAATGTAAAATATCTGTAAGTTTCTAGAAGGGAAATTTATTTCTTTTTTTTTTTAACAAAGGAACAACTTAGCCTTTTTATTCAATAGTATGAGTTCCAAATTATTTCTCCAAAATCAAAATAAAATTACTTTTCAAAACAAGGTGGTAGATTAGTAATCTCCATAAGTTTTTACTAATATTTTTAGTAACCTGGAGAAATATGCAAATATCCCAGTGAAAATATCCCAGTAAACAACTTGCCAAAATTATCATATTGAGAATATTTAAAAATGACAATTTTTGTACAGACATCATGTTTCCAAGATTTTCACAACTATAAAGTAATGAGACCACATTCAAACTACTGAGCAAAGTTCCAGTATTCCTACTGTTAAAATGATTGCTCTTGGTAATATAAATGTGCATTTCTATTAAACCACTGGAATTTCCATAGTCACTGGAATATAAAGAAAATAAGACAAAATATTTTTAAATGTGTCTAAAGAACACAAAATCCCTATTTAATATACTTGTTCCTCAGTCTTCCATTAATGCTTCCACCAGATTGTTACCGTATATAAACTCCTGCTACTCATTTCTCCTAATCCCGCCCTCCCTGACTGCTTATCTCCATGTTGGGAATAGCAGTTTTTTGGCTTGTAAACCTTCCTCCTTCAGTCTCACAATCAGTCAATCAATCAGTGTGTATGCGTATGTATATATATATGTGTGTGTGTGTGTGTGTGTGTGTGTGTCTGTGTGTGTGTGTGAGATATGTGATATCCTCTCTCATTTCCTTTCTCCACAATAAAATCCAAAAAACTAATGGTTTAAAAGAATGTCACATAATGCAAATAATTGAGGAAAAATAATATATTTATCTGGTTACTGCCTTAACTTATTTTAATCATAGACTTTTAGATAACCAAAAGGCATACTAAAATGTTAGTGGTCAGTAAGCATTCTTAGAGTTTTCAACAGGCAGCTATTTTCAATATAAATCTTCTTACATTAAATGTCCAAACTCCAGCATTGCCTGGAGTTCACCTGCAGGAACCACTCCCATCAGGGAGAGTAATATTAAGGACTGCCTTGTGCTTGTGCCTTATGTATATATGTGTGTGTGAGTGTGTGTATGCACCATATAATATTATGTGTACATTTTTATTTGTATAGTCTTTCTGTACCTATTTCCCCATATTTTGAGAAGCATGAATCTGTTTTTCTTCTGTACTCTCTTCTGCAGCCAGCTGCTGGTTGATAGTATAAATCAGTGCTGAATTTTTAACAATGTTGAAAAATCAGATGAAGAGTTGAAAATTACATTTGAATAAAAGCTGATTGCTAGAAATTAGGTTAAATATGGAAAACCACTATTAACACCTCTATTCCTCCTCTTAACTATCAGAAAGTCTGAACCTTAAGAAGAATTAAAGCTGATGACTTCCAAGACCACTTGAGGAAGACCATTAGACTATAGGCATTTTTGAAGCAAAGTGATAGATTGTGAAATAAAATACACTTGATAAAAGATATTAGGTTAGTAAATACAAAGCATATATGATTCTATCTAATCACATATGAGTAAAAAATTGTTCACATTTTTAGCATAGGGAATCTATTTGACTTTCTAAACATTGCCTCAATAAGCAGCAACATATCTGGAAAATTAGGAATGAGATTTTCTAATTTGTATTAATTGTAACGTACATTGTTGAGACACATTATTTGATTATGTTGCATATGGGAATAGTACCAAGAGTAGCGTTTGTATTTTGTTTCACTAGAGATTAAACAAACAACATACATCAATGATCCACTTTTAAATCTTGTTAAATCCTTAATTTTCAAATGTATTATGGATAATCATTATGGCATAAATCTAATGGCTTCCGAAGGCTATTCGGCATATGACATAACTACTTAAGATATAACTACTTAATATTTTTCCACATTTGTGCCATAGTATATTATAATGTACATTGAAATGACAGAGTTCCTCATTCAATGTATTTTTAACATATTTTGTTATCACCAATCTTCTAATTAGAAAATTGAATCTTTTAAATTATAAGAAAAAACAATAAATATAGGGACCTAGCATTGAAACAATGGGCTCCATCCAAAATTTGAATAAAAGTTACTGAGGAAAGTCCTGGCACAACAGAAAAATCTCCTGAATCACTAGTTTTTTTTCATATATATATTAGTTTGTCAGGAGATGTGATGGTTAATATTGAGTATCAACTTGACTGGAATGAAGGATGTAAAGTACTGTTCTTAGGTATGTCTATACTGGTGTTGCCAAAGGAAATTAGCATGTGAGGCAGTCAACTGGGAGAGACATACCCAGCCTCAGTCTGGATGGGCTGCCAGTGTGGCTGGAATAAATCAGGCAGAAGAAAGTAGAATGAACAGACTTGCTCAGTCTTCCAGCATTCATCCTGTTCCCATGCTGGCTGCTTCCTACCCTCAAATGTAAGATTCAGGTCTTGGACTCTTGGACTTACACCTGTGATTTGCCAGGGCCTCTTGTGCCTTCAGCCACAGACTGAAGGCTGCACTGTTGGCTTACCTACTTTTGAGGTTTGGGGACTCAGACTGGCTTCCTTGCTCCTCAGTTTGCAGATGGCCTATTGTGGTACTTCACCTTGTGATAGTGTGAGTCGCTTATCCTAATAACCTCCCCTTCAAATATGTGTATATCCTATTAGTTCTGTCCCTTTAGAGACCCCTAATATAAAGATGAAAGGTTTAAGAAAAAATAAGGATTCCTCAGTGTTCTCATACTCTCATTTCACTGCAGAAATATGTTTTTCTCATCAAATTATTTTTTAAATAATGGTATACTTCTAGCCTATTTATAAAACCCTGTATAGCCTATGATATTGTTTACATATTCAACAACAGAAGAAGGAAAAGGAAAAATATTATACAAATCATCTCAAAGATTAAATATAAGTTAATTTCAAATTATTGTAGACTTGCTATGAGTTTAATGGTAATACAATTCTTAAAACCTAGCTTATAAAACATTTTGGAACCCACTGGTAAATGAGCAGTGTTTATACATTTACTAACATCAATTGTTACACCACTCTCTCAATGTAGAATTTGTATCAAGATTTACACTGGACCTCTTAAAATGAGTATCTTTAAAGTATTGCAAAGATTATGTTTAAAATAATAAACATTCTATTCACATAAGATAAAACTGGTATTAAAAAACATGTGCCTTATAGAAGCCCATTTCTAAGTTCCATAATTTTGATCAAATTACCTTCACAAATCTTTGGTTATTTAGCATAAAAATATAGGGATCAGAGGATTTCTATGGAGGGGTGAAACAAGATGGTAGAATAGTACTCTCCATAAGTTTTTACTAATATTTTTTACAACCTGGAGAAATATGCAAATATCCCAGTAAGAAATAAATCAGATTCAATCCAAATAAGACTATCTGAAGATATATTATAATCAAATTTTCAACAAATTAAAAACAATGAGAAGATGATAAGAGCATCAAGAGAAAAGAAGCAAATAAAATATAAGGGAGTTTCAACACACCTAGCTGCAGACTTTGCAGACAAAACCTTATGGGCCAGGAGATGGTGGAATGGTAGAGTCAAAGTGCTGAAGAAAATAACAAAAACAAACTGTTAACCAAGATTGCCATATCCATCGAAGCCATCCTTCAGAAATAAAGGAGAAATAGACTTTTCTGCACACAAAACCCAAGAGAGTTTATTACCACCAGAATTTTTTTAATTAAATGCTAAAAATAGATCTTCAAGCTAAAAAAGAAGATAATAGGCAACACAAAACCATTTAAAAGTATAATAGTCACTAGTATAAGTAAGTATACCGTCAAAATCAGAATATTCTAATACTCTAAGGGTGGTATATAAGTCACTTATATATCTTTGGTCTAAATGTTTAGAAGACTATCAAAAACAATACGAGGTGCAATAATTTCTGAAGGTATATGCAATATAAGAAAATGTGACATGACATCAAGAATTTACAATGCGAGGCATAATGGAGTCAAAGCGTAGACAGTTTTTTTCTGATCATAGTTACACTGTCATTCATTAAAATAATCTATCATAACTACAAAATATTTTAATATAATAAGCCTCATGGTAACCACAAAGCAAAATCCTATAGATCCACACACACAAAATAAAAAAGCAACAAGAAAGGATTCGCAGAACAACTAGAAAACTACAGTTATATGTCCTTATCCTATCAGTAGTTACCTTGAATGTAAATAGAGTAATTTCTCTAATCAAAAACATAGCGTGACAAATTGGAGGGGGAAAAGACCCAACTATCTGCTACCTACAAGAGACTCATTCACTTGTAAGGATCTATAGATTGAAAATAAAGAACTGAAAATTGATATTTCAGAAAAACAGAAACCAAAAGAAAGAAAGAGTTGCTATACATATTTCAGATAAAATGGATTTTAAATCAAAAACGATTTTAAAAAGACAAAGGAGGTCACTATATAATGATAAAGTGGTCAATTCACCAAGAGGATATAACAATATATGCAGCAAACATCAGAACATCTAAACACTAAAGGAAATATCAATAGATCTGAAGGGAGAGATAGACTGCAATATGATAACAGTAGGCAATTTCAGTGCTTAACATTTAGCAATGATCAGATTATCCAAACATGAAACCAGAAAAGGATCATGAAACATAAAATGCATTCTACAGAAGATAGACCTAAATACATATACAGAACATTTTATTTAACATCTGCAGAATACATATTTTTTTCAACTAAACATGAGAAATTCTCTGGGATAAGTCATATGTAAGACCACAAAAAGTCTTAAAAATGTAAGAAGACTACCATCATAACAAGTATCATTTTTTACTATGATGATATAAAGTTTGAAATGAATAACAGAAGAAATATAGGAAAATTAATAAATACATATAAATTATTCTAAATAACTAAGGAGTTAATAAATAAATTGAAAAGAAGTTTAAAATTTTCTTAAGACAAAAATGAAAACACAGCATACAAAAACTTACAGGTTACCTCAAAAGCAGTTCTAAGGGATAACTTTGTAGCAATAAATACCTGCATCAAAAAAGGTCATAAGAACACTGACTTTACATACTTTTCAGATTCAAGTTAGACTCAATTATGTAATATATGTAAAAGTGCTACGTGAAGAGCAAAGGAGAATGTAACATGCATTATTCTCATAAGTAAAATTTAGTAGCCTTAACAATGAAACAAATAAAAATGTAAGCTGCTTTTATAATAATGGGAAATGAGAGCCCTTTATGTACCACGGTGGAATCCTTAGGGCTCCTTCCAGATCTGTTTAACATGATAATGCCATGTGATTCAGACTTTTCTAGATATATGCCTCAGAAAAATTTAGAGCACATGCCTGCAAAAAAAACCCACTTGATAGATGAAATTTTTGAGGCAAAAACTTTCTATTTCATCACAAGAATAATTTTCTTCTGTAAATATAAACTGGAGCAAATTTTAATATCTAATGTCCTTATATAGTATAGCACAACAGCCTTCTTATTGACATGGTATTGATGAAGAAACTGAAAGACTCAAGGTTAAAAGATTTCTCCAAGATCCCATAAATGTAAGTGATAAAGTACATAAACTCAGGAGATCTAGCAAAAATTAGATCAGTTGTGATTACAAGCTTATAATAAATGTTACCCTAGTTTTATGGGTAAAGGTAAGGGAAATGGAGAAGTGAAATGCGTTCACAAAGTAAGGGACTAAATTAATATTAAAACTAAGTATTCTTGAATTCAGTCCATTTCAACTATAACATTCTGATTCTTAATCAATACATTAAATAAAACCTTTTGTAGTTAGTTTAGGATGTTGTGAAATTCACAAAGTTGCAGTTTGACATATATTTTGAGTGATGAGTCAACTGAAACTCTTATTGAAATTCATATTACCAAATTTGTTTAATGAAGCTAAATAAAACTTTGGTATGCAAATCAGAAAGCATATCATGAAAAATGAAAATTTCAAGGCAATATCAATCATCAGCATAGATGCAAAAATACTAAATATAAATTCTTAAAAATGAAATCTGTATATGTACATACCACAAGAACAGTTGATTTATTCCTGGCATACAATAATGACTTAATATTAAAATACCAAAGTTATTCACAATATAATCATATCAGTAAGTGAACAAATATAATTAATGCTAAATTCTGCCAAAATTTCTAGCAAACTAAGAATAGAAGGAAAGTTTCTTAGTGTGTTTAAGGGTATCACTTATAAAAGAACTGAAAACTTCATGTCCTTCCCAGGGACAAGGATGAAGCTGGAAACCATCATCATCAGCAGACTAATACAGGAACAGAAAACCAAACACCACGTGTTCTCACTCATAAGTGGGAGTTGAACACATGGACACAGGGAGGGGAACATCACACACTGGGGCCTCTTTGAGGGTGGGTGGAGGGCAAGGGGAGGGAGAGCATTAGGACAAATACCTATTGCATGCAGGGCTTAAAACCTAGATGACGGGTTGATAGGTACAGCAAACCACCATGGCACATGTATACCTATGTAACAAACCTGCACGTTCTGCACATATATCTGAGAACTTAAAATAATAATAAATAAAATAAAACAAAAGAACAGAAAACTTTAAACTCAAATGTGCAAGCTTAAAAGTCTTACCTAAAAAATTCAAAACAAGAAAAGGAATCTCATTGTCATTGTTTCAGTTCAGTGTTATTTCTGAAGGTTCTAGGCAGAGCCATAAACTAATAAACTATTTTAAGAATTAGAATGGTCTCATTACTTACAAATGACATAATATTATTAAAAATAAGGGAGGATTGCCTGAGCCCAGGAATTCAACATTAGCCTGGGCAACATAGCAAGATCCTGTCTCCACACACACACATACATATATAAAAAGAAGATTTCAACAAGGCTGCTTAATATATAAAAGAATTGCACATCTGTACATCATTATAATTAGTTAAATATGTGTTATAAACTATTTTAAAATGGCAAGTTAACTTGAGAAAGTAAGCACATGCTCTTTATGAAGACAAATTATGAAACTACATGAAGGATGTTATAGTAGCTGTTGTATAAGGGAGACTTCACCACACCCATATACAGGAAGATAAAGTATCACAAGGATATAAATTAGAGTTATCCCTACAAATCCCTTGGTGGTGGGCATTGCTTCCACACACACCAATATCAAAATCTGTGGATACTTGAGTAGTGCAGTTGGCACCACAAAATCCAGTAGAACCTCTTTATATGAAAAGTCCCCTACCCAGCCCTAAATATAGATTTCTTATACCACAAGTATACATATTGCATTTTTGGTGGGCATTTGGTTGCAGATGCAGAACGTACCAATTGGGAGTACAGAATGCATTTATTGAAAAAAGCTAGCATATAAATGGACGAAATTCATATTGTTTAAAGGTCAAGTGTACTTACACATTTTCTGTACAATAGTGGAATTCAAATCAATTTCTAATGAGTTTTTAAGCAATTTAATAGGATGCCTGCATGTGTAGCTGATTTCAATATTTATATTAAAGGGCACAAGGCAAAAATAAAGCAACACAATCCTGAAGAAGAACAATATCCAGAACTTGACCTATCCTATAAAAAAAAAAACTCATCATAAAGCCTATTAACTCTGTGTTTGATTGGTTCACAGTTGACAATCTGTCAAATGGAATAGGATAATGAGTCCAGAAACAGATTCATGTACATGGAAGAACGCTGCCTGACAGAGCTAGTAATACAGATGAATAAAAGGAAGGATGATTGTTTTGTATGTTATCCTAGAATAATTGGTATTCTGCATTCCAAGGCCAAAGGCAGGGGTAGAAAGATTCTATGCAGAGTGAATACTAAACAGCTTTGTCATAGGCAACTGGCAGAAAATGTTTTTAAGCAGGGGAGTATCATGATTTGATTTTTATTTTAGAAAGTTACTTCCTACCGTTACAGGTTGCTATTAAATAATATTTTTCCTAATTTATCTCAATTTACTGGTGAAGATAAATATGATTATATATGTTTTGCTTCCCTACAAAAAGATCATTGACTGCTTTCAGAAAAAAAATTATTCAACTGCTTGACTAGTTCTCCTGGAGATTTCCTTGTAATCATCTATTTTCATATAATCTGCCACTGTTGCTTATTTGTTTCCTTAAGCCACATTGAGGAGTCTCTGAAAATCTTAAACTGTGTAGTATAGCTTTTAATTTCAGTATTGTTGATTGTTTTGTAAATTTTTTTGACATTTTATGATTAATACTTGCTCTAAAACATTATGCTTTACTATAAATTGTGACTTACAATTAATGTGCTAATGAAGCTGCAAAAATCTACTAAAGAAAAATTACTTCATAACTTATTCTGAAATATTTTTATATAGCATAAATCTTTACATTGCCAGGGGAAAAAAAATCAGGATTTCAAGAAGCATATGTAAAGCTTCCAATAAACCTATCATGTAGTAAACAGATAAATGCTAATTTTCTTACTTATCCTGCTCTGTAAGTGGGTATTAAGCTAATTGGGATCAACTAAAATGGATTATTTAAAGTTGGATTTTAAGGTAAATTAGAGGCAATGTGTAGCACACAGAAGTATAAAGTTTTAAATACACAGAGATTTTGTAATGATAAAATTCAAGCGCCTCTTTATAGAGGTAACACTAAGAGACCCAAGTTATAGACAGTATCTGTAGCTAATACACAGTTGCTGATCTTCTTACTGTTAGAAGCAAGAATCATGATGTGATACAGGTTTCTTAATAAACAGCATGGAAAGCATTTCAATATTAATTATATTTAAGGGTCATACATAAAATTTTCTTAAAATAACACTTCATTTAAAAGAGTTGCACATACATTAAAAATTTCCATTATTTCTTAGATATTGCTTTCAAGAAACCTGGAAAAAGGAGTCATTTTACATTTTGGTTGCAAAAATATTTTCTAACATTTATTTAATGATACATACTGCAGAGGGCAATACATAATTACTCTTTCTTGGAGCAGTTACTTATGGATTACAGTATATAGGCAATAATGACCAGATGTGAGGCTAAAACATATATATCTTTACTTAAGCTACCCAATCACTACAGAATAATTATCAAACCATCAATTTTATAGAAAAATCCTAGTAGTTAATTATTCTTTCATAATATTCCAACTTTCACATTTAATCTTGTATATAGAAACACTGACTATAAAAAGACTTGGTTCCTTAAAACTGACACAGAATTTTATGATCTGCTAATCAAAACAAACAAAGCAAAAAAAAAAAAAGTCCCAAGCTAAGATTCTTTTACATTTAAAAAAATATATATTTCTTTTAGTAAAGGGAATATGTGGTGTTTGAGTAAATGTTCATAATTTATCTAAGAGAAATATTATACTTATTTATTTTGTTTTATGTATAGATATATACACACATATACTTCACAGTCTCATTTATTCTAAAATTTATTTATTCTATTATTTTTCTATTCTATTAAAAACCTCTCTTTGTTGCAGTAGAGGGGGAAGGGTCATGGATTCCTGATTTTTCTCTTAGACAGCTTTTACGTTTTCCTTATTCTCATGCAAGGTGAGTGGCTATTAGTGTGCATTAAGAACTTAAATTACTACATGTAAAAAAAAAAAAAAACTGGCAACTACCCATCTAGGAACAATCATGTTTCAAGTAAATTTTTAAGTGGCTAGACTCATCCATAAACTCAATATAAATTTCTAGAAATAAAGACAAGAGCTACTGTATAAAAAGAGAAACAGAGACAGGAAGTTGAAGATGAAAGTTAACGTCTTTAACTTAGACATGTAATTATGCATCTTAAGTCTCTGACAATCAGATATTAGCCCAGAAATAATTCATGAATCTGGAGAAATACTGGAATTCGTTGTTGAGGTTTTCCTACTAGCAGAATACCAGTTTCACCCATTGTGAACCCCTATCCATAGCTCTCAGTGGGAGCTGACCCCATCCTCATCTCCAGCAGAGGGCTTCATTCATCAGCCAGTTACAGCCAGTTAAATTCTAGGAAAGGTTCGTTCACTTTAACTTGCGAAAGTTCTTTCTTCCTCTTATGGCAGAAGCACAGTATTGGAAACTGAGTGATGCCCATCACATTGGAATCATGAGGAAAGAAAGTCGCATATTAAAACATAGCCTGTGAATATCAGAGTAGAGAGACAGAAGTAATCTAGGTCTTTTATGAGAAGTCAGTTAAGCTTTTGCATAAACATACATCCATCTGGAAGCCCACCCTATTCTTGGACTTCCTTTTTTTTAAGCTATTTCATTTCTTTATTGCAGAAACTATTTGGAATTGGCATTTCTGGTTATTTGTAGCAAAAGCATACAAAATTATATGTATAATCATAATATGGATCCATACAATTCAGATAAAGATTCTTCTATTTAGGAAGGTAAATGTAAAAATTTGTTATTTAATTCTATATAATAAAAATATATAGAATTATTATTTTCCTTTAGCCCATTATTACTGAAAATAATCTTGGTATTTATCTTTCCTTCACAAAACTATTCTGTGCTTGCTATAACCATTATTCACATCTGTTTAAAAGTTTTGCTGAGAGAAGTATAAAATAAAATCTGTACTTATATATTTGAATATAAAACACCACAAATATGATGAAGACGCTATGAAAAATATCTTCCTGACTTAAAAATCTATATTCAACTGTATAGTTTTCCAAGCACATTTAAACAAAAGTATTTATATTTTCCATTAGATATGTATGCGTTCACCTGTTTTTCGATTGCTACCAAGAAATACCTAAGGCTGGGTAATTTATAAAAGAAAGAGGTTTACTTGGTTCATGGTTCTGCAGGCTATACCAGCATGACCCCATCATCTGCTTGGCTTCTGGTGAGGCCCTCAGGAAACATGGTGGAGGTGAAGAGAGAGGCAAGGTATCACATGGCAAGAGAGGAAATGAGAGAGAGAGAGGTGGTTCCACACTCTTTTAAATAGCCTCATCTCATGTGAACTCAGAGTGAGAACACATTCATTACTGTAAGGATTGCACCAAGCCATTCATGAAGGATCAGCCCTCAGGATACAAACACCTTGCATTAGGCCCCACCTCCAACACTGAGGTTTACATTTCAACGTGAGATTTGGAGGGGACAAACATCCAAGCTATAGTATGTGCTTCCACATGCTTAACAAAATCAGGTATTGTGCTAGGTTCTTGGAATAGAACGATAAACCCAATATATGCTCAAGTACTTTACAATTGAGTGCCTATATGGGTTTCTATACAGATAATTAGTCACATAATGCAAAAGCCACTGATTTTTTTTTTAAATTTCATCTGTAAAATACATATCTTAGTAATATTAAGGAGTTCTTGAGTTAGCTATTGTCAGGCAATATATTTCTTTCTAAAAGCTGTAAAATAATATAAAAAGACTTCAAAATGTTGTGAGAAATGGAATTAGATAAGCATTGTAAAAATAAGCTTTATTTCTCAGGATAAACCTCATCAAGGTCAACATATTTTTGTAAGCAATGATACCAGCCATTTAGTCCATCTCTAAGGAAATGAATGTCCTGAGACTTTACCCATGTCAATGCAGCCTTTTTTACATTATTAACTGAAGAAAAATAGATGCCCTTTACACACTTTTTAAAGATTAGAAAAAAAAAGAAGTCAGAAGGAGGCAAATCAGAACTGTAAGGTGGATGCCTAATGATTTCCTATTGAAACTATCATAAATTACTTCTCATTTCATGAGAAGAATAAGCAGGAACATTGTCCTGGTGGAGTAGTACTCTCTGAGGAAACTTTCCTGGGCATTTTATTGCTAAAGCTTTAGCTAACTTTATTAAAATACTCTAGTAATAGGGACATGTTATCCTTCTCTGGCCCTCTAGAAAGTCAATAAGAAAAAAATGTCTTGAGTATCCCCCAAAAAACTTTTTTCATGATTGTATTAGTCCATTTTCATGCTGCTGTTAAGGACATAATTGAGACTAGTCAATTTACAAAAGAAAAAGGTTTATTGGACTTACAGTTCCACATGGCTTGCGAGGCCTTGCAATCATGGCAGAAGACAAGGAGGAGCAACTTACATATTACACGGATGGTAGTAGGCAAAAGAGAGATTGTGCAGAGAAACTCTCATTTTTAAAACCATTAGACCTTGTGAGACCCATTCATTATCACAAGAACAGCACAGGAAAGAACCACCCCTATGATTCAGTCATCTCTTACCAGGTCTCTCCTACAACATGTGGGAATTATGGGAGCTACAAGATGAGATTTGGGAAGGACACAGAGCCAAACCTTATCATTCCACCACTGGCCCCTCCCCAAAACTCATTATCTTAACATTTCAAAAGCAACTGGAACTTCCCAATAGTCCCCCAAAGTCTCAAATCATTTCAGCATTAACTCAAAAGTCCACAGTCCAGAGATTCATCTGAGACAAGGCAAGTCCCTTTCACCTATGAGCTTGTAAAATCCAAAGCAATTTAGTTACTTCTTAGATATAATGGGGCTACACACATTGGGTAAATACAGCCATTCCAAATGGGAAAAATTGGCCAAAACCAAGGGGCTACAGGCCTCATACAAGTCCAGAATCTAGCAGGGCAGTCAGATTTTAAAGCTCTAAAATGATCTTCTTTGACTCCATGTCTCACGTCCAAGAAGTCGGCTCCCAGGGTCTTGGGCAGCTCCACTACAGTGGCTGTGCAGGGTACAGCTGCCCTCCTGGCTGCCTTCATGGGCTGGCATTGAGTGCCTGAGGCTTTTCCAGGCACACAGTGCAAGCTGTCAGTGGATCTACCATTCTGAGGTCTGGAGATGGTAGCCCTCTTCTCACAGCTCCACTAGGTGGTGCCCCGATATGCCGGGCCTCTGGCAGGGCTGCCACCCGCATTTCCCTTCTGTATTGCCCTAGCAGAGGTTCTCCATGTGGACCTTGCCCCAAAGCAAACTTTTGCCTGGGCATTCAGATGTTTCCCTGCATCTTCTGAAATCTAGATGGAGGTTCCCAAACCTCACTTCTTCTGTGCCCCCACAGGCTTAACGCCACATGGAAGCTGCCAAGGCTTGGGGATTGCACCCTCTGAAGCAACAGCTGGTGCTGTACCTTGGCTCCTTTTAGTCATGGCTGGAGCAGCTGGAACATAGGGTACCAAGCCACTAGACCACGCATAGTAGAGAGACCTTTAGTCCAGCTCACAAAACGACATTTTCTTCCTAGGCCTCCAGGCCTGAAATGGGAGGGGCTGCCATGAAGCCCTCTGTCATGCCTTGGAGATATTTTCCCCATTATCTTGGGGGACTAACGTTTGGTGTCTAGTTATTTATGCAAATAACTGCAGTGGGCTTGAATTTCTCCTCAGAAAATGGGATTTTCTTTTCTATCACATTGTGAGGCTGCAAATTTTCTAAACTTTTATGCTCTACTTCCCTTATAAAACTGAATGCCTTTAACAGCACCCAACTCACATCTTGAGTGCTTTGCTGCTTACAGATTTCTTCTGCCAGATACCCTAAATCATCTTCCTCAGCTATAAAGTTCTACAATTCTCTAGGGCAGCAGCAAAATATCACCAATCTCTTTTTTAAAACATAACAAGGATCACCTTTGCTCCATTTCCCAGCAAGTTCCTCATCTCCATCTTAGACCACTTCAGCCCAGAACTCGTTGTCCATGTAATTATCAGCATTTTAGTTAAAGCCATTCAAAAAGTCTCTAGGGAGTTCCAAACTTTCCCTCATTTTCCTATCTTCTTCTGAGCCCTGCAAACTGCTGCAACCTCTGCCTGTTACCCAATTCCAAAGTTACTTATGCATTTTTGGATATCTTTCAGCAGTGCCCACTCTACTGGTGCCAATTTACTGTATTAATCTGTTTTCATGCTGCTGATAAAGGCATACTCAAGACTGGGCAATTTACAAAAGAAAAAGGCTTATTGGACTTATAGTTCCACATGGCTGGGGAGGCCTCACAATCATGGTGGAAGGCAAGGAAGAACAGTCATGTCTTACGTGGATGGCAGCAGGCAAAGAGAGCTTGTGCAGGGCAACGCCTGTTTTTTAAACCATCAGATCTCATGAGAACCATTCGCTATCACAAGAACAACATGGGAAAAACCCATTGCATGATTCAGTCATCTCCCACTGGGTCCCTCCCACAACACATGGGAATTGTGGTAGTTACAAGATGAGGTTTGAGTGGGGCACAGAGCCAAACCATATCATGATGTTTGATTTTAACTGGTCCACTTTTGATCTGACTGGATCACTTACACCTCTCAATAGCCATTGCTTTGATTGTACTTTGTCTTCAATATCATACTAGTGGAGCTATGTTTCATCTCCTGTTACAACTCTCTGAAGACATGCTTAAAGATCTTGATCTTATTTGTTTAAAATTTCAATTGAAAGCTCTCTTCTAGTCTGCAGCTGATCTGGGAACAACAGTTTTGATACCCCATGAGTGGAAAGTTTGCTCAACTTTAATTTTCCATTCAGAGTTGTGAAACCTGAACCGGTTGAGATGTCTATGGTATTGGCTATTGTTTTTACTATTAATTATTGGTCCTCTTCAATTAGGGCATGAATATGATTAAAGTTTCCTTGCAAATTGATGTGGATGGTCAGCCACTAAGGACTTCATCTTCAACATAGTCTCGTCCCTTCTTAAGACAAGTTATTCACTTGAAAACTGTGAATTTCTTTGGAGCATTGTCCCAATAAATTTTTGTAAAGCTTCAGTGATTTTTACCATTCTTACACCCAAGCTTCATCATAAATTTGATATTTGTTCTTGCTTCGATTTTAGCAGAATTCCTGTTGTTCTGATAGGGGCTCTTTTCAAACAGATGTCTTATTCTTCGTAGTAAATCAAAATAGTTTCTGTTCAGACATGTCATGATAAGTGAAATTCATCCATAGTTTTTTAATAAAACACAGTTTATGTGAACTTTTTGAAGAACTCCTGTATGTAGTAGTTTGTTTTAATTTCATCAACATTGGATTTTTGTTGTAATGTTAGTTTTTGAAAATATTTTATGCTCTTTCACAACTTGAACTTTAAATCAAACTGATATACAATTTTATTCTCAATTAGTTAAAATAAATATTTTACTTTATTTAAGTAAATTATTAGTATTATTAAATACTAAATATTTATTTATTTAAATAAATATTTAACTGAAATATTTAAAACACTTTCTTGTTTAAAATGTTATTGTATTATTCTTTTAATATCACCATTGAAACTCTACATGGAAAAAAAAATCCCTATCATTTAACAACTGAAAAAATTAGAATGTCAAAACTGAAAGGACATTGTTATTTTTTCAATCATTAAGCTGTCCTTCACTAATGAAGTCAGTCCTTGATTAAACACACACACACACACACACACACACACACACACACGCTTTTATGTTTATAATAAAGTACAAATGTTTCCTGGCAGTATTTTAAACCTTATTTCCAGTTAAAAAAATTAATTTGAGGCTTAGCTGATTATTTCTTTAGAAATTGTTACAAGATGGAAAATGTAACAAAATGAGTAATTCTAAAGCTTCATTAAAAATACCAAATAAAGATAGCACACTTAGGATATAAAATTTCTTAAACTTTTAAAGTACAGATTAAAAAATGAATATTATCCTATGATAGCAAACTAAAAATCACATTGTTTTATAAATAATATTTTCTAGTAGTTACACATAATTGGCAAGTTTTAAATGAGAATGAAAGCTTGTATTGAGGAGGTCATGAAACTAGTAAAATAAAAAAGGAACTGGAAGAAAGGTGATATTCAAATTGCTTGGTTTCAGGAATTATCAGCCAACAACAATCAATCCAATATTTATCAAACAACAAAAAAAAATTTAATATAAAGTAGTTAACTTACTCAAAAACAAGATAACTTAGTTTTATTAATCACATATTTATAAAATTAAGAAATTTAATTGTGGAGTGTTTTGCTCAAAGTGTCATTTTTTTCTGAAACACTACAGCTAATTGGAATATCATTCAGAAGGTGAGAGAGTTGTTAAGAAGCTCATATAATTTAGAATGTTGATACAAAAGGTTAACAATTTCTATGCTTCTCAATCTCTATCATTTCCTCAAAAACCTCCCCAATCAAATTATTAACAATGTTGATCATAATTTTATATCAATATCTTATATAAAGAACAAATAAGTGTATATTTAGAAAATGTGCTTTTTTTTCTGTTAACCTGTAACATAAAATCTAAGTAAAAGCAGTGTTGAAGAGTAATCATCTTGACTTCCTTGCCTTACTACAAGGTTTGTCATGAATCCATCAAATACAAAGAAATCATGACACAATCGCTATGAATATTCCAAAGAAAATAAGTGCCTGAGCTTGAAAGAGGCAAGAAAGAGTCACATATGAGCCATCCGGAAAACATATGCTATGTTAATAATGTGAAACCTAAGTACTGAATATTTAACTCAACCTAAATTGTATGTTCTTTCTGACTCCACAGATTTCAGCTGTGTTTGTTATTATGGAGATTCCTACCTAGAATTTCAGAATGTGTTTCTAAATCCACAAAATAACATCTCCCTAGAATTTCAGACCTTCAGCTCCTATGGACTCCTGCTGTATTTCAAGCAAGACTCAAATTTAGTAGATGGATTTTTTATTCAATTGTTTATTGACAATGGTACTTTAAAGGTAAGTTATTCTGTTCATTTAATTTTTAAAACTTTACAAAGTTGTTCTAATTCTGTGCTTTATTGGTTATTTTCAAAATAAAATTTAAACTTAACTGTATATTTTATACTCATCACCAAGATGTCTCTTCTTCTTTTATAATTTCTTCCTACTTTCACATATACATATATATATATATATATATATATATATGAACCAACAACAATCAAGTATTTTTCAATCAAAAAATGATTTAATAATAATATAAAGGTGGTTAGCAACTTATTCAAAAAATACTAACTGGGTTACATTAATCACATTTATAAATTTTAAACATTTACTTGTCAGAGTATTTTGCTCAAAATACCTCTATTTTTTTTTCTGAAAAACATACCTAATTAGAATAGCATTCAGAAGGCAAGATAGAGTTGTTAAGAAGCTCATATAATATAGGGAGAAAAATTTACACTCATACAGATAGATCAGTTTATAGATATATATTTATATTTCAAACAGTACATGATTTAATGTTTATTGTCTTTGTTTTCTCTCCTTATTTTTAACTTTTCTTCTACTTTTTTATTATCCACTTTCTCAATTTCTTAATTTCCAAATGACAATAATTGTTGCAATTTTTATAACCTTAAGGGCAGGTGTAGCCTGGGAACACCTAGGCAATCCCAAGATTTTTTTAGAGGGTCCTAAAGAGAAAACCTGTTTTCATAAGTTTTCTCTGTAGGCAAGAGGTGTTATTTGCCTTTTTCACTTTTACTCTCATCAGTGTATAGTGGAGTTTTCCAGAGATTACATGACATGCAATAAAGTCCTTGCTCTAATTGCTAATGTATCATTTTATTATGCATTTTTGTATTTTCAAAATGTCCATTATAATTTTTAGCATTGTAAATATTTTTTAATTTTACTTTATTATGCTTTAAGTTCTCGGGTATATGTGCAGATCGTACAGGATTGTTACATAGGTATACACATGCCATGGTAGTTTGCTGCATCCAGCACCCTGTCATCTACATTAGGTATTTCTCCTAATGTTATCCTTTCCCAACTCCCACACCCCCAACAGGCCCCAGTGTGTGATGTTCCCTTCCCTGTGTCCATGTGTTCTCATTGTTCAACACCCACTTATGAGTGAGAACATGTGGTGTTTGGTTTTCTGTTCTTGTGTCAGTTTGCTGAGAATGATGGTTTCCAGCTTCAGACACAACCCAATTAACAAAAACTCTTTGGGGTTCTCAATAATCGTTAAGAATGCAAAGGGACTATGAGATTAAAAAGGTTGACATTGCAGACTTTGCACTTGGTGAGCATTATAACAAGCTTCTTTCAAAAGTCCAAGATTATACAGCTAATAACATTTTGAAGCCAACTTTGATTTGAAGCCAAGTTTTCCCAACATCATTCCACCTTAACAAATTGACTCGTATTCCTGCTCTGAATACTTGGTTTAGGGAAGTCATCCCAATCATTGTTGCAAAAAGGTTTTTCACTCAGAACAGTAGGTTAATTAACTCATGTAATTCTAATATATGAAACATAATAACTGTATTTGTTTTACCGTTTCTTTTGATGTGATTGAAGTGTACACATTGTGAATTTCCATGAAAGGATGAGTTATACCTTTTTATTTAAATAGGCAAATTCCCTTACTTTGATTTTCTTTAAATGCTCATGTTTCTTAAGTAATAAAATATATATACAACATTTAACACAATTTATGATATCATAAATAAATACCAACCAAACATAGCAGAGAATTATATGCAGAAATGCATTTATTCATTCAGGTATTTGTTTACTCATTCTTTGAACAAATATCTGTCATCAGTCACTATTCTAGGATCTAAGGATTCAGTGGCAAACAAGACCCACTTCGTATGTCACACATTGCTTTCAAATGATTAAAAATAATAACAAGAACAGGTGAAACCAGAAGAAAAAATAGATCCTTTTACCATTATGTAATGCCCTTCTTTGTCTCTTTTCATCTTTGTTGGTTTAAAGTCCATTTTATTAGAGACGAGGATTGCAACTCCTTTTTTTTGGCTCTCCATTTGCTTGGTAGATCTTCTTCCATCCCTTTACTTTGAGTCTATGTGTGTCTTTGCATGTGAGATGGGTCTCCTGAATACAGCACACACTGATGGGTCTTGACTTTTTATCCAGTTTGCCAGTCTGTGTCTTTTGACTAGGGGATTTAGGCTGTTTACATTTAATGTTAATATTGTTATGTGTGAATGTGATCCTGTCATTTTGTTACTGGTTGGTTGTTTTGCCCATTAGTCAATGCAGTTTCTTCATTGCATTGTTTGTCTTTACCATTTGGTTCATTTTTGCAGTGTCTGGTACTGGTTGTTCCTTTCCAAGTTTAGTGCTTCCTTCAGGAGCTCTTGTAAGGCAGGTCTGGTGGTGACGAAATCTCTCAGTAATTGCTTGTCCATAAATTATGTTATTTCTCCTTCACTTATGAAGCTTACTTTGGCTGAATATGAAATTCTAGGTTGAAAGTTCTTTTCCTTAAGAATGTTTAATATTGGCACCCACTCCCTTCTGGATTGTAGGGTTTCTGCCGTGAGATCCTCTGTGAGTGTGATGGGCTTCCCTTTGTGGGTGACCTGACCTTTCTCTCTGACTGCCCTTAGTATTTTTTCCTTCATTTCAATCCTGGTGCATCTGATAAATATGTGCCTTGGGGTTGCTCTTCTGGAGGAGTATCTTTGTGTTATTCTTTGTATTTCCCATATTTGAATGTTGGCCTGCTTTGCTAGGTCCAGGAAGTTCTCGTGGATAATATCCTGAAGAATATTTTTCAGCTTTGATTAACTCTCCCTGTCCTCTTCAGGTACACTGATCGATCATAGATTAGGTCTTTTCACATAATCTCATATTTCTTGGAGGCTTTGTTCATTTCTTTTCACTCTTTTTTCTCTTTTCTTGCCTTCTCTTTATATTTCACTGAGTTAATCTTCAATCTCTAATCCTTTCTTCTGCTTGATTAATTCAGCGATTGAAACTTTTGTATGCTTCCCAAAGTTCTCGTGCTGTGTTTTTCAGCTCCATCAAGTTGTTTATATTCTTCTCTAGGCTGGTTATTCTAGTTAGCATTTCATCTAACCTTTTTCATGGTTCTTAGTTTCTTTGCATTGGGTTAGAACATGATCTTTTAGCTCAGAGAAGTTTGTTATTACCCACCTTCTGAAGCCTGCTTCTGTACTTCTGTCCGTTTGTCAAATTCAGTCTGTCCTGTTTTATTCTCAGGGGAGGAGAGGCATTCTGGACTTCGATGATTTTATCCTTTTTGCACTGGTTTCTTCCCATCTTCATGGATTTATCTATCGTTGATCTTTGAAGTTGGTGATACTGGATGGGGTCTCTGAGTGGACGTCCTTTCTGTTAAAGTTGGGGTTATTTCTCCTGTATGAGGCTTTTTTTTGCACAGGGTTCAGTGTGCTGCTTAAGACAGTCTGTCCCTTGTCTGTCTGTGGAAGCGCTGCTGGGCTGCGCTGGTCTCAGCCAGGCTGCTGTTGTTCTTCTGCTGGTTTCTGTCTCCACTGGTGGGATTATCCCCGCCTTCCCAACGGCAGGTGCCTCTCCCTTTGCCAAGGGGGCTTGTCCGGAATGGAGCTCAGTCTGATGTGTCATCTGCGAAACTCTCCTGCGAGAGGCTTCCACTTGCTGGACCTTGTGGGGGTGGGACCGGTCTGGCTGTGTCATCGGACTCCCTGCTTTCAACTCTGCTTCCTTCTGTGGACGGGCAGTTCCTCCCCGCAAGCCTTCTTGGTGTTCGTCTAAGTCTCCACCCTGGTCCGTGCCGACACTCCGGGTGGTTCTCGGCCAGGCAGCGTTTCCTTGGACTGTGGACTGCAGAAGTCATGGAGTGAAGCACAGTTTCTGAACTGAAGTACGAGGGGTGGAGCCCCCATCCTCTGTGCCAGAGCCCCTTCCTGAGTGGGGCAGAGCCCCGCCTTTTCTCAGCTTGCCCTCTTTGGGCTGCTCTTGCTGCCTTTTTAGGGGGTGTTAATCCCGCTGTTCAACCCGTGCCTTTGAAAAGAACCCGGTCCCTTGTTTAGAGACGCGGAAATCACTGTTGTTCTGTGTCTCACTGGGAGCTGCACTCCAGAGAAGCTCTCTTTAGGCCATCTGGGCGGAAGTCCTCCACTCATTAGTTTCACAGTTCCTGAAATAAGTTTAACCTACAGTGAATTAATTTTTTCTATTTTTTTCTTTTTCTTTTTTTGAGATGGAGTCTCGCTGTATCCCCTTGGCTGCAGTGCAGTTGTGCAGTCTGGGCTCACTGCAACTTCTCCTCCTGGGTTCACGTGATTCTCCTATCTCAGCCTCCTGAGTAGCTGGGATGACAGGTGCACGTCACCACGCCCGGCTAATATTTGTATTTGTATTTTTACTAGAGACGGGGTTTCACCATCTTGGTCAGGCTCATCTCGAACTCCTGACCTTGTGATCTGCCAGCCTTAGCCTCCCACAGTACTGGGATTACAGGCATGAGCCACCGTGCCTGGCCGAATTAATTTTCTTCCCCATTTGCCAGGGAAAGCAGTGGCTATCTATCAGTCTTGGTAGTATGATATTTCATAAAACGTTTTCACCCACAATCCCACAAGTCTCTGATAATTCCTCCTCATGCTTCTTATGGGAGTTTTTAAAGACTACTGACAGTAATCTTATAAAGGAAAGGAATATTTTGCAAAGGCCAAACATCATAAAAAGTTAAAATATATAGCATTATCTTTATCTTTGGACTACATGTGAGAGGATTTGGATATTTCAACTTAAATATAGCTAGGGGCACAAGTTATGAAACACTATGCAAGTGAGTTTCTTAACACATGTGAGTTATAGATCACTTTTAGATATCATAAAAACATTAAAGCCCCTCTCTGGGAAAGAATAAGGAATAGACACAGTATAATCAATATACATATAGACACATGCTTGCTAAGGAGCTTAATAAGCCACTGTAGCACATCCACGGAATTTTTGGGGATGCTTGGTCAATCATACCTGATATAAACATGAGTTTTCCTCTCTAGATCATATCTTAGTTGCCATTAACAGTAATTCTACAAATGGACCTAGATACCCTGACACCTCAGAAGCTAGGAATGAATGGTTAATTTTCACAATCTTGAAGTTTCCCTTTCTTTGACATTAATATTGTCCTCTAAATTGTATTAATGACTCTTTGCCTTGCTCAACTGCTATTATGTTAGTAGCTTAACTGCTATTATGTAAGGACAATTCCAATAATACTTGCTTTCTGCTAGTAGACACACTTCCCTTTCTCAACCACGTTCCTCAGAATATTGAAAAAGAATCTAGACTTGTGTGTGTTTGTGTATGTACACATGTATGCATGTGTATTTATATCTATATAATATGCATGTTTATGTGTATTAATTCTAGAACTTATTAGTTGTAAACCTCAGCTATCACTTGTCTTTAAGTTTCAAACTTCATGTCTCTCCAAAGTGATGTAAAATATACCGATAAATTATAAAGCCCAGTGCAAATACTAATATTAATTAGCATTTGAATATTAAAATTTTGAAAATAAGATATTAACTTCATGCTGAGAAACTGAGGACAAAAAATTTTTTTCTCTCAAAAGTACCACCTTTACTGTCCTGGCGAAACAAAATTGAAAAGCATTAATACTACTATCAGAGTGGATGACGGGCAAAAGTACACACTGCTTATCAGGTAGGATATACTTATTTCTTTTCCACTTATTCTCATTAAGTAGCAAAGGCTATTCCTCTTAATATTGTCCTTGTGATTTCAAAATTGATGTTATCCTGATTAGTATTAACATGTGCATGTTTATGAATTAATGTTTGTCAAGCTTTTCTGTATATTCTAAAAATTGTACTGAGAAAAGAATATTATAGGGATTATATTATCAATGAACTTTCAAAAGAAGATTTACAAAGGATCCATGAAAGCCTCATATTTTTCTTTTAGGTCAGTTGTAGCAAATCAAACTGGTAATTTATTTTGATAAACAAAGTAAATTATATTCAGTGTAGAAAGTGTAGAACTTCCAGAAAAGCATAAAGAAGGAAATTAAAATGGTGCACCACAATCCAGGTAGAGTAATTAAGGTGTATGATTCATATTTACAAAAGCTGTGTTTGAAAGTGACCCTATCCCTAAATGCTCATGAACATCTGAAATAAATCAGTTTGCCAATCTGATAAAGAAATTTTTCCTTTTTCTCCTTTGATTTTTATTAAATTTTAATTTTTGATATAGATGTAATGCTTTTTGGTTATGTATTTTTTATTTATTTAAATGATGCTGAAAACACATACCACAGTCATAAGCCAGTACATAGACTGAATTATTTTTTGGCAATAGATTATTTAGTAAAAGGAAATATCTATTTAAAGTCTATACAAATGAAGGAAAAAGAGTCCTGAGCAGAGACTGGGAAAGAAGTTAAATGAGAGGTTTTAAGGAAGATCTACCTTCATTGTGCAAGAACTACCCAAATTCTATTATCTAGAATACAGAAACATATAGACAATTGACCAAAAAAATAATGTGTTATCAAATAAATCGAGGAAAGCCTACATCACATCTACCCCTACCCCGGAATACTCAAAACGAACGTAAGCATTTTACGACCTCTGAGATGCTGTTTAATAAGACAGCTTTTTGTTTGTTTGTTTTCTTAATGCTTTAGTGTCACTATACTTAAAAGTGTCATGACACAGACATACAACATTTAACATCTTTCCCCATCATTTTACTCTCCTAAATAACAAATGTTGGGACCAGTGCACTTTGGAAAATGGCATCTTAGCTATGGTCATAATCTCCCTGGGCAGGGACTACCATCATCTGTAGGGAAGCAAGTGCATGAGCCTCGGGTGGGAGTAAGAATCAAATCATGAAAGACATAGCTGGGTTCCCGAAGCAAACTGACAGACTGTATCATGGAGAGACAGAGGGAAAACCTACAGAAGCTGTTCTGGCCTCAGGCATGGTTGGAAGAGAGTAAAGAAGTATATTCAAAAAAATCATAATTGCAGTTTATTTAACAGCAATTTATGTCCAGTACTAATTATATTACATATATGGATTTATTTCTATAAACAATTATAATTATTATCTACATTTTTCAGATGCAAAACTAACAGACAGGGGAATTAAGTACAGACAATGACATAACTAGAAAACGACACAGTCTCAAAGCTGCTGTCACTCCACAATCTGTAAGTGTGAAGTCACAGGTCTCTTGAACCAAGCTAGAGAAATGTAATATGAATTGAATTCCTGTTTTCCCCCCAACAGCAAAGAACTGCTGTATGTTCAAGATCAAGTAAAGATAAGAATTATAAATGATATGTCCAGTAAAATTACTAGAAGAAGAAACAGTATTAATTAGCCCACACTAAACAATTACCATGTACCATATGCTTTACACACACTTAACTACATCTAATCATCGTAAAGCTTGTAAGGCCTATTTCACTGGGTTGGTGGGCTGCCATAATAAAGTATCACAGACAAAGTGGCTCAAACAACAGAAATTAATTTTCTCACTATTCTACAGGCAATTTAATATCACAATTGCAATTTAGTCTCACAGTTATGAAATTAAAATGACAACAGGTTTGATTTCTTTTGAGGACTCCTTTTGCTTGTAGATGGCTGTATTCTCCCTTTGCCTACACATCATCTTCCCTTTGTATGTATCTATGGTCTAATTTCCTCTTGTAATAAGAACACCAGACACATTGGATTAAATGTGTCTAATGATCTCATTTTAGCATATTACTTCTTTGAAGATCCTATTTCCAAATATAGTCACATTCTCAGGCACTGATGCCTAGTGCATCAACATAAGAATTCTGAGTGAAACACAGTTCAGCCTACAGCAGTCATTTTGCATATTTGAAAGCTGAGACTCATAGAAGATGGACAGCTTTCTCTATCACTTGCCAGTCAGTAAGGGAGCAAGATTAGAACCCAGATCTCCTGCCCCCGACCTAATCATTGTTTCTACTAAACACACAGGCTGTGTTTTTAAAGTAACAAAACACTAGTCTTCTTTAAAAGAAATATTAAATGTGGAAGATTTTTAAAATCCCAAGAATATCTATTTTTCACTATCCTTATTACAAAATGTCACTGTTAAGAATACTTAACCAAAAAAATCACTTTCTTTTATGTTATATGACTATAATATTGTCTCAGTTTATGTACACTGTTGCTTTTTATTTTTATCAAAAAGTAATTGATATCCTGGCTATATCTGATCTAACTAAACTCAGAAATATTTCTTCTCAGGCCTTTGGTATGTTTAATGTTGTAAAAAATTTATAGAAATATATTTTCTCCATGGTTATCATCTATAAAGTACAAAAGTGAAGCTCCATTAGTTTTATTTTTCTGTATCTTTAAAATACAGTCCTGGGGAGAAAAAAAGCAAAAACCTCAATCGTGAGTTGAACACAATTCACGAATGTTGAAGCTATAATCTTTTGACCACTAACATATTCTTGTTAGTAAAGGTAAATGGTGTGCACACATTTCACCCCCGATTTTACACTCTTTTATTTTGTCATTGTTGAAATACGGCTTTCCTCTTGAATATGAATATAGGAGAAGGGTCTTTTCTTTCATACTCTTAAAGAACCTTGAAGAAAAAGGACAGCAAAGTTGTGCTGGGCCCATAACGAAAATCTATCTCAGAAAAAGTGAAACAAATATGCTCTATGAAAAAGTAACCTGCCTCGTTATGTTTTAGAACAAGGAAAGATAAGCTGTTCTGCAGAGCAGGATGGCCCTTTTAAAAAAGAAATATGTGATTGCTTAAAATAACAAAAGCAGGAAGGAAAATATGGAGTGCTTAAAATCAGGTGAAATATACTTTGGCATAATAAAGATACTAAAAACACACATACTAAAGTTATTTTACTGAGAAATTAGCTATAGCTGGTGCTCATATTTTAATGAAAGGGACAGAGAAATGGGACAAAGCAGTAAAGTTAGAATGCAGAAAAATAGCATAGAGTATGTCATGAAGCAAAATGCAAATGGGTGTGCATGTGTCACTCCACTATTGAATGCCACCAGGTAGAGCATTAAGGCAGAAGGCACTGAGAAGCTGAAGATAGTGGCACATGTATTTTCTGTAAAACACAAATATGATAGTCTGATGTTGTATTTTATTTATGTCTGTTGGTATAGTTATAATAATTATGCATGCATTATGTTACTAATATACTATATACTACTTATCATTATGGCATAAATCACACTATAACATATTATATTATAATTATATGCTAAAACATAATTATATTAATATAATGGTTGAATTTGCCTTTAATAACAAGTGTATTATGGAACTTTTTCTTTTCCATTTAAAGTCATTGCTTAATTTCTACCTCGTCCTTGAAGAGAGTAGAATTTGGGATTCAAAGATAGAGTTATATTTGGCTTTTCTGACCTCCTCAACTTTGGGACTTTAGATTTTTTCTAAGTGTCTACCAATTAAAAGTACTGCCATGAATTTTTAAAAATAACTTTATTTGTTGTCTTAGACTTAAGCTCTGAGTCAATATCCTAATTTGTAAGTAATTCACAAGAACTCTGTCAGTTCTTCTAAAACTGTCTGATGGAGAATTTATTGGTTTGGCCCTTTGGGGACAGGCAGCTCCTATTCTACAAACTCTGCAAAGCCAAATAAACTAGAACAAATGAGAACATCTTTAGTTATCCTTCAGAGAGTAATTTACCAGCGATTGTTTATGTACAGTCATCTACATGCATTTGATACAAAATTTATTGTATTACACATGCAATAAATTTCAATGAGTTTTAAAAAGGGGTATAAGATTTACATAAACAGTAAATGACACTTTAGAAGACTGACATGTACCAATGAAATCCACACATTGGCATATATTTTCTCAAGTGATGTAGAACCAGATACAAAGCCTGAATGCCATTATATTACTTTGTTAGATGATAATAGGAGAAGGGTGTTCCTTAATAAGTACTGGTATCAAAAGAAGAAAGGAAGGTAATAATTCGAGATCACTTAGGTAGGGAGGAATAAAAATTGGGTACGGAAATGCAGTGGTACTCAGGTTGCACAGGTTATCAAATGCCACAGTAAGAACTGTGAACTACATCATATGCAACAGAGACTTACTGGAGGACATTTAAGTCAGATAAGATCAGATAAATAAGGAAAGAAGTACTTACTTTCCTTAATAGGGTATGCTAATCTATAGTACACAATAGAATCTAAATGTCTGGGTGGCTTCAGATCGATCCACTGTACAGTTTGTTTCTCCTGCTTCTTTCTGCACTGGTCCTTTGAGATTTACCTGTGTGGATTACATTAGGGAGCTCTTTTGTGGATTGAATTGGGTTTTCACAAAATTCATGCATTGAAGTCTTAACCCTCAGCAGCTCAGAACGTGACCTGATTTAGCTACAATCATTACAGAAGTAATCGCGTTAAAATGAAGTCATTAGGGTGGGCCTTAATACCATATAACTGGTGTTCTTATAAAAAGAGAAAGTTAGTACACAGAGAGAGACCCATATAGAAGGTAGACACCATGAAGACAGAAAAAAGACTCACACCTTCAAGCCAAGGAGAAAGGTCAAGAACATATTCTGTTGTCACAGGGAAAAACTAGGGAAGCAGGAGGGTAAAGTCAGAATGTGTATTCCCTTGACCTTGTGTTGTGTCCCATGGGCTGGTTTTCTACCTAAAGTCAAGGTTTTTGCTACTGGCCAATGGCCCTCTACTCTGTTCTGATAACAGAGTAGTTTTTTACTTTAGTCTTTCTTCCTCTAGTCTTCAGATGTAGAGGTAATGTCAGAGTAACTGTGTTGTGGTCCTGGCATTCTGTCCTATCCCTTTTGGCTCTTCTACTCTCTGACCACATCTTTGTGAAAAGTTCATTTACTTAACCTTACTCAAATTATATTAGTTGAAATGTTCCATGGATATTCTGCTGAGTATATGAGTCTTCACCAGTCAGCATGGTGAAGGACGGGTGAAAGGTTTAATGAGGCAAGACTAGAAGTGGCAAATTCTACCTCTTTCTGCATTCTGTTAGCTAGAGCTTAGTCACATGGAGACACCTAATGACAAGGGAACCTGGAGAAGGTTTTCCAGCTTTGCACCCATGAGGAAGAGTACATCAGCTAAAACAATTTCGAATAAACAAGATGAGAATTATTTCTATAAGGGAAAATATAACTGTCTACCTTTAGGATAAAAACAAACAAACAAAAATCAGAATACACAATTTATAACACTTAGTAGTTGAATTTGAACCAAAGTGTTCATATGTCCTTTAATCTTGGTTGTAAGTGGTTTATTGCATTGCTTATAAAATATGAACTGATAATATGCTATTTATCAATTAAATAATTATAACTTCATCATAATGCACACAGTGTCAGATTACATGTTATAAATAATTGCTTCTTTCTACTATCCTTCTATTACTTAAACTACTCCAGGATTTACCCAGTGTACTGGTGCATAATGCCTAGGAATGAAAAATTGTTTTATCATCACATCATATGCCTTCTTATGTGTTTGAGTGGTGGAAAATATTACAAAAATGCAGCAATTTGTGCATTCAAAACACAGCTGTCTGAAAAAAACCACTAATTTTAGTAACAATTGGAACAAAGAGAGTGGAAACACTGTCACTACAGTAAACATCCAAGCTTTGCACTTCATTTGGAAGATACTGAGAATGAAACCAAGAACCGAACATGTGTCAATTAGAGCAGGAGAACTTTGGCTCAGAGTACTGGAAAATCAGTAAAGTGAAAACAAAAATTAACTATTTAACCACTTTCCAAAAAATGAAAATTTTGTTTCTAATAAAATGTATATATTATTTCATTAATCTTTTAATTAACTTATGTCAGTAGTGTCAAGAAAAACATCATGGAATAGTGATTTTACTTTAACTTGAACAAAATAAAAAATGAACAACTGATTTTTATTTTAAATGATACTTACTCACCCAAGGAAATATTTCTGTAACGTAAACCTATTTTTCTATTCCTTTCCAAAGTGGCATATAGTCATTTAACACAAAACGTAGAGTAGGAGTGAAATTTCATCATTTAACATGGGAAAAGAGGATTTTAAAGTGTAATCTACAAAGGCCAGTTAATTAGACTAGAAATTAACAATGTTTAAGTTTTTGGGATTTTGTTTGTTTGTTTGTTTGTTTTGAGATGGAGTCTCAAAAGAGTCTCACTCTTTCACCCAGGCTGGAGTGCAGTAGTGCTATCTGCTCCCTGCAACCTCCACCTCTGTGGTTTAAGCAATTCTCCTTCCTCAGCCTCCTGAGTAGCTGAGATTATAGGTGCCCACCGCCACACTCAGCTAATTTTTGTGTTTTTAGTAGAGACAGGGTTTCACCACGTTGGCCAGGCTGGTCTCAAACTCCTGACCTCAGGTGATCTGCCTGCCTTGGCCTCCCAAAGTGCTGGCATGACAGAGATGAGACAGTGCACCTGGCCTGTAATTTTTAATTCAGTTTATTCAAGTGCTCTGATAAACTGATTATCAATCACCTTTTAGGAGCTATTTTTAAACACAAATTAAAACAATTACACATTTAAAAGTAGGACATTTTCCATCATTCTACTTGAAAACATATTACCTATTACAAAATTACTGAAATTAATAAAAATATACTACTGTTATTAATACTGTGAGTCAAATCAGAGGAGCATAGTCTTGGTTTTACTTGATATATCCACTTAATATCAGAGTTTTGGGGTTTTTTTCCTCTTGAAAAAGATATTTGCAGGCTGGGTATGGTGGCTCCTGCCTGTATTCCCCACACTTTGTGAGGCTGAGGCAGATGGATCACCTGAGATCAGGAGTTCAAGACAAGCTTGGCTAACATGGTGAAACCCCATTTCAACTAAAGAATACAAAAAATAGCTGGGCTTGGTGGTGGGCACCGGTGATTCCAGCTACTCAGGAGGCTGAAGCAGGAGAGTCACTCCAGCTTGGGTGACAGAGTTAGACTCTGTTTCTTTAAAAAAAAAAAAAAAAAAAAAAAAAAGTTACTTATTATTCTATGGAAGTTAAGCTGAAATTATGGCACCAATGTCAGTCAAGAAATCATCTGGACCTTAAGGGTTTAGAAAATATTTTTGGTTGGATTATCATCAAAAAGTGCAGATGATATCAAAAGCAGCACATAGCAGCTGCATTTTTGTGAATTTGCTGGGAACCTATTGTATCAGGTATTTTATCATATATGCAGGATATAAAATTTCAAGGTGTACACAAGTCAAAGGCCAGAGTCTTACTCTTTCAGCAAAAATAATTTCAAAATGTATTTTGAAAGCACTTTTTAAAACAAGAGAATAATGTGGGCTAGAAATAATCAAGATCATAAAGTATAATTAGCTTCTTTCTTCGAAATGCATGCTCTTGGTGAAAACTGGATCATGACAATTTAGTGACATCTACTGAGCCACACAAATGTATGTCCTTTAGAGGCTCAAGAACTTAGGAAAACAAAGATAAGCACATCATAGGGATAGGGTTCAACAGGTACCTGCTGATTACTCATGTCCTTTAATTTTACCTGAAATATGTCTTGTTTTTGATGATGTTTTTTACTCTAACCTGATAAGAGAAGTTCTAATATAAATGACCTAAGGTTAAAATTTCTACTTAAATATTTCTGCTGCATATGATTCAGTTGACTCAGCTATAATTCTACCTTGCCTCATTTTTCTCTTATCTTTGCCAAGAGGTGAACTGTCTCCTATACTAATATAAACATATTGAAAACAAACTGAAAGTGGATAGTTTATAATTTTAATATTTCATATAAGAAAACATGAAAAAATATTCTTGCCAAAAAATAAAACAAGGTTATATTAATCATATTTTTAGAAAACCTACCTGTGAGATATTTTAGTGTAAATATAACAATAAACAAAATTTATGGTTATCTTAGTAACAGAAACATGTAATATTGAAGGCAATTATTGAATGACAAATTTTAATTCTCATTAACTTGTACTGTGATCTAGTTGAGTGTGTTTTGAAATGCTAGCTACATGATACCCTGAATTTAAGTCTTTACAATGTTTCTTGTAGATCACCATAGTGTAATTAGTTTACTGAATCAATAAACGTCAGAAAATTCAAATGTTGAAAGTCGGTTGTGTTAAGGGAAGTAAACTCACTTTTGAGAAACATTTAGAATAATCATCATTATTTCAGAAAATTAATACATAATTCAAGTTATTTTACAAATACTGTCACATTCTTTTCACAGGTTGAAAAGAACATATCCTACTTCATAAGTGTTATGTCTTAAGTATCCTCTATTAATGAAAAGTGATTTTGTGAAAAGGAATTCTGAAGTATATGTAATAATTGCTTTCATGTGCTTCTTCATTCTTTGTTCATTGAGATGACTTCGGAATCAAAAGTCAAGCCCTTATTTGCTTCCTTCAGTTGTGTATTTTCAGGGTTAAAATACATAACATATTTTTGTTTACCTCAAATCTTCTCAAAAAGGATAACTAAATATCTTTTTGTAATATGGCCTTTGTAAATATATAACGAGAACATATTGAAGGTAACAAGCTTCGAGTTAAATCACTACAACAATAGCAAAGTTAAGTTTCAAAGTATTCTCATTAGGAAGTGTGGCACACTTCCAAAAGGGTCTTCATAGTTAATTAACCAGAGCCCACATGGAATAATGTGGTTTTCATATCATTTAGCTTATATACATCAGTCTCCCCCCAAATTGACGTTCTCTATAGTTGTTGGTTATCTGCTGCTTTGGTATACTCTCTGTTATGACCTTGCAGGTTGCTTTAATTGTTAAAGCCTCATTGATCACCACATGTCAATAAAAATGAATACATTAAGTCTGTATCCACACATTCACTAGCAGAAAAATTCCAGGAACGATTGAAGTGTAAATTCCTAGATAATCCTGTCAGATGTACTTATTTTTAAGGGAACTCACCATTAATGACCAATTATCATGCTACTGCAATAAAACACAATGCTAATGAAATTTACCCAAACTTAAGCTAAAAGAAAAATTGATCTAGTTATTTTACACTTGATAGCCAAAAGGCTGAGAAGCAATGATCTAGTTTTTTGTTTTGGTTTGGTTTTTTGTTTTTTAGAAAAAGCATATTCAGAAAAAGCACTTTTAGAAAAAGCTTTGCAAGAGTTTCATAAATATCATTTGAAACAATACAGTAATATTGTGCAAAATTGTTCTTACATATAATTGACTAAATAATTACTAGAAACAGTGATTCTGTAACTACGAGAAACAGAATAATTCTAAAAAAGGCCGAAGGGTTCAGCATAGATGGAGATTTCCATTTGAAAACTGTGTCATGGCATAGTCATGGCATGATAAGTTGCTAATAGAAGTTTAGAATAGAATAGTCTGAAATCTGAAGGACAGGGTTTAAGAGAAATAGTTGATCCCTCTTGGTACTTGCAGCATTTGACCCTATTCTGTCCAAAGCCAACCCCTCTGTCAACCCCTAGACGCCATCCCTTTGCACATTCTCAAGGATTTCTTCAGGATCACCTTTATTTTCTTGTATTATCCATTTTTTTCCTCTCTGCTGGACCATTTCCAAAAAAAAAAAAGGAGGAGGGAGAAAAAAGCTTTAAAATTTCTCAGCTGCAACACAGCACCTCTGGAGATCTTATATTACTTTGATTCTGATCCTCTTCAAAGCCAACATGTCAAAAGTTTGCTACACATGAGATTCTGATTTTGTTACCTGTTATTTACTATTCAATCCAATCCAATCTAGGATTCATGTTCCCACAACTGACACAGTTTTTGTTAATATCACCTACAAGTAGAGAGTTTTATCATTCAAACTGTTAAATATTTTAAAAATAAAAAAGAATATTGTTATGACTCTGGGACAACAAGTACAAATGGAATCTGTTCTAAGCAATACAAGAGAGTGGTCTCTCTGTACGACCTTCATGTTAACAAAGCCAATTTTCTGACTTGATTGTCCTAAGCATTTCAGTGATCACACTCTATCTTCATGAAATAATTTTCTATGTCTGCTTCAAAAACAGTAAGTTTTTGATGTTTCTCATATCTTAGTGGCCAATTGTCCTTTCTCTTTTTATACCTGTTCCAGCTTGGACCTTATGAATTCAGACTCATGTATCCAAACACCTACCTAATATTTTTGTTTGTATGCCTCATCTGTATCTTAAACTTAACATATCCAAAATATAAGTCCTGGTCTCCTACCCCTAACAACGCTTCTCTACTTTCCATTCCTTTCTTTGTTCCCCACTCACACATTCCCCCCATGGCCTTTCTTGTCTCAGCAAATAACACTATTTTCCACCTATATAATGAAAGTCATTTTTTACCCTTTGAAGTTTACTGGATGTTTTATATTTGTGTGCATATTTTATATAAGTTGTAAACTGTGAAAAATATGAAACCAGATTTGATTTAGCTGAGTTATCATTACTGTGGCTATTTTAAATAGATAAAATCATTAACTCAACTTTTGAATAAAACTTTATCTCATAATATTTTATAGTTGAAGAATATGTTAATTATTGAAGAAGCTTCTCACTAAAATAGAAACTTAATTTTATTCAAGTGGTTGAAAATTTTAGAATGGATTTAAAAAGGAATGCAAAATGGAAGGTTTAGTGCTGCAATAAACATTTTCTTCCATAAAATGTTAGCATTAAAAATAATCAAAAGTGATTATGTTCATATTAAGTTTGTTTACAAGTAACTTAAGTAACATGACCCATTCAGAGCTATAAAAAGCTTGCCATTTGTGATCTCATTGGCAACTCTAAAGAATTTGGTTTTTTTTTTTTTTAATTTTTTTTCAAGACAGAGTACTCTATCACCCAGGCTGGAGTGTAGTGGTGTGATCTGGGTTCACTGCACCCTCCACCTTCTGGGTTCAAGCGATTCTCCTGCCTTAGTCTTTCAAGTAATTGGGATTACAGGAATGTGCCACCACACTTGGCTAATTTTTGTATTCTTAGGAGAGACGGGGTTTCACAGTGTTGGCCAGGCTGATCTTAAACTCTTGACCTCATGATCCACCTGCCTTGGCCAAGAGTTTGGTTTCTTAACATATCTATGAAAGGAAAGTGACTCCTCTGTTGGTACTCTACCACCTCAAGAAGCATGATGATTCTGTAAGGTTAGGAAACACTACCTCCTACCTGTCTGTCAGCAATTAGAACTAATTAGAAATCTTAATATTTGTATATATTAAACTTATAGTTAAAAGCTTTAGCTGTCTGAATTTGAAATGGACATTGATTTTACAACTAGGAAATTAAATGGCTTAATGGTCTAGATTTGATGGTTTCATATTATTCTGTATAGCATGTGACATCTTACTTGAAATGAAAGTGGTTATATAATTGAATTGACTTCCTTTCCAATCAGTTTTCATATCAATAATGGTTAATCCATGAAGAGAAAATACTCTAAAATCAAAAGCTGAGTACTTTGAGAGTGAGAACTTTGCTTATTGCTTTTAATGTTCTCAGGATTTAACAGATTGCTTTGCAGAAAAATCAGGAAATGTTTACTGAATGATTGATTGAATGAATTAATAAAATATTTACAAAGTAGGCATTCAACATTTTAAGAACAAAATTATCTAAAAGAAAAATTAAAAAATGAAAAAGGATTTTATATGCCTATAGTCCTAATAGGCACATATTACATTTTAAAAGACAGTTATAAAATGTTATCTATATAAAATGAACTATTTATCATGCACATTATTATTCTGAAGGAAAAACCTACTACAAATGGAAGTAATGAATACTCTTAGATACACTTGTAAAGTGACAGGAATATTAAACCAAGTGGTAGCACAAGGTGAACAGAGACATTATGCTCATAATAATTAACCTCTCACTCTATCATTGTAAGAACAATTAACAACAAATTTATTAATAGCTTCTAGTATGCTAATGTGATAATAATCATGTGAGGATTACTTCTGAGACTCCCCTAATAAAAAAAATAATAAAAGCAAAACGGGATTCAAAGATAACCCTAAGACAGTATTTTTATACTCAGTTAACCAATGGAACCTTCAAAACAGAAAGTTCCGTGTTTCCTTCCTGAAGCATCCAAGCCCTTCCAGTTGATGAAGTACTCCAAGGTTTTAAGGTACAAAGGTCCTCAGCAGATGGAGAATAGCAATATGACCTAACAACGTTTATCTACCACTGCCCTGTTTCTTGCTACAAAGAAGCGTTTACATGTTTATCCATATCCCAAAAGGGATAGGCCCTGGGCTTGACTGTATCCCTTTCAGCACTGCACAAATGGTCCACACTTACTTGCCTAATGAAATAAGGCAATTGAGTGACTGTTCTCAAAATAAAGAAATAACATGCTTCCAATAACATGAAGTCTTCCCTTCAGTGGGCATCCTTTAAATGTCCTTACTGGAAAAAAAATGTCTGTCTACCTATCTGTCTGTCTATCTCAGCACTACTGACATTGGGGCAGGACAATTCTTTTTTGTAAGATGTTGTCCTTAGGATGTATAGTTGCAACTCTGGATTCTATCCCTTCCCTCACTTGTGAGAAGCCAAAGTCATTCCAGTTGTTGTGAAATATTTCTGGAAGGGGAGGATGGAGAGGGCAAAATCACAACCCCTCATTGAGAACCTCTAATCTAAACACACACACACACACACACACACACACACACACACACATCATACAAACTCTCTCTCTCTCTCCCTAAACTATTTGACAACACTAATCAGCAGTTTCCAAGTTATTACAAAAGATGGGTAATTATTTTTATTTTTGTATCCTAGTTCTGAGAAAGAGAAAAAGAGGAAGATGTGAATCTATGCATTTTGAATTTTTAAAAGAGTAAATAGCACATTGACTGTGTTTAGGATTTACAAAATGGATTATCTTTAAATAGTTAATGAGTCAAAGATAAATTGTTACTTGTCAGCCTGACCTGACTAGAAGAATGTATTTAATTAAAAAACAATTTCTCTAGATATGAAAGACAAAAGTAATGTGTATTTCTAGTTGAGAATTTAAGAGTTATACTAATGAGAAATGACATCCTCCTAAATTACCCTCCCCTTCAACCACAGCCTCTGATACAGTTTGACTCTGTCCCCATCCAAATCTCATCTTGAATTGTAGTTCCCATAATCTCCACATTCATGGGAGGGACTCAGTGTGAAGAGAGTGAATCATTGGGCAGTTTCTCCCAAGCTATTCTTGTGATATTAAGTTACCATGAGATCTGATGCTTTTCTAAGGGGTTTCCTCCTTTGTTCTGCTCTCATTCTTCTCCTTCATTCTGCCAAGTGGAGAAGGAGATGTTTACTTCCCCTCCCATTATGATTTTAAGTTTCCTGAGGCCTCCCTAGCCATGCTAAACTGGGAATCAATTAAACCTCTTTCATTTATAAATTACCTAAATTACCTAGTCTCCTCTGGGTTTTTTTGTTTGTTTGTTTTGTTTTTATTATTTTTGAGATGGAGTCTCACTCTGTTGCCAGGCTGGAGTACAGTTCTGTGATCTTGGCTCACTGCAACCTCTGCCTCCTGGGTTCAAGTGATTCTCCTGCCTCAGCCTCCTGAGTAGCTGGGACTACAGGTGCACGCCACCACACTCAGCTAATTTTTGTATTTTTGGTAGAGATGGGTTTCACCATCTTGGCAAAGATGGTCATGATCTTTTGACTTCATGATCCACCTACCTCAACCTCCCAAAGTGCTGGGATTACAGGCATGAGCCCTCACCCCTGGCCCCAGGTATGTCTTTATTAGCAGTGTGAGAATGGACTAATACAGTAAATTGGTACCACAGAGAGTGAGGCACTGCTGTAAAGATACCTAAAAATGTGGAAGTGACTTTGGAACTGGGTAACAGGCAGAAGGTTAAACAGTTTGGAGGGTTCTGAAAAAGAAAGAAAACTGTGGGAAAGTTTGGAACTTCTTAAAGACTTGTTGAATAGCTTTGACCAAAATGCTGATAGTGATATGGACAATGAAGTCCAGGCTGAGATGGTCTCACATGGAGATGAAGAACTTGTTGAGAATTAGAATAAAGGTGATTCTTACTATGCTTTATCAAGGAGACCCATTTTATTCCTGCCCTAGACATCTGTGGAACTTTGAACATAAGAGAGACAATTTAGGGTATCTTGTGGAAGAAATTGCTAAGCAGCAAGGCATTCAAGAAGAAGCAGGGCCTAAAAATTTGGAAAATTTTTAGCCTGATGATGCAATAGAAAAAAACCATTTTCTGGGGAGAAATTCAAGCCTCCTGCAGAAATTTGCATAATCACCAAGATAATGGGGAAAATATCTCCAGGGCATGTCAGAGCCCTTCACAGCAGGTCCTCCCAATACAGGCCTAGAGGCCTAGGAGGAAAAAAGCACTCATATTTCACCCCCTACCTCCCACCAATGTGTGCAGCCTAGGGATTTTGTGCTTTGCACCCCAGCCACTATAGCCATGGCTCAGAGTCCCAAGGTACAGCTCTGGCTGTGGCTTCAGAGGGTACAAGCCCCAAGTGTTGGCAGTTTCCATGTGGTGTTAAGCAAGTGCACAGAAATCAAGAATTGAGGTCTGGGAAACTCTGCCTAGATTTAAGAGGTATGAAATCTAGTTGTGAAATCTTTCATCCTTGCCAGGTATGAAAACACCTGGATGTCTAGGCAGAAGTTTGTTTCAAGGGCAGAGCCCTCATGGAGAACTTCTGCTAGAGTAATGTAGAAGGGAAATGTGGGGTCAGAGCCTCCACACAGAATCCTCACTGGAATACTGCCTAGTGGAGCTGTGAGGAGAGGGACACGTCCTCCAGAACCCAAAATGGTAGATCCACCAACAACATGCACTGTGAGCTTGGAAAAGCCACAGACACTCAACTCCAGCCCCTGAAAGCAGCTAGGACGGGAGCTGTACCCTGCAAAGCCACAGGGGCAGTGCTGCCCAAGGCTGTGGGAGATCACCTCTTGCATCAGCGTGACCTGGATGTGAGACATGGAGTTAAAGGAGATTACTTTGAAACTGTGAGGTTTAATGACTGTTCTGCTGGATTTTGGATTTGCATAGGAAGTATAGTTACTTTGTTTTGGTTGGCCGATTTCTCCCAATTGGAGCAAGTGTATTTACCCAATGCCTTTACTCCCAATTTATCTAGGAAGTAACTAACTTGCTTTTGATTTTAAAGGCTCATAGGCAGAAGCAGCTTGCCTTGTCTCAGTTGAAACTTTGAACTTGGACTTTTAGGTTAATGCTGGAATGAGCTAAGACTTCAGGGGACTGTTGGAATGGCATGATTATGCTTTGAAATGTGAAGACATGAGATTTGGGAGGGCACAGGGCTAGAATGATATGGTTTGGCTGTGTCCTCACCCAAATGTCATCTTGAACTGTAGTTCCCATAATTCTCATGTGTAGTAGGGGGGACCCAGTGGAAGGTAATTAAATGATGGAGGTGGTTTCCCTCATGCTATTCTTGTGATAGTGGTTTCTCAGAAGATGGTTTTTAAGGGGCTTTCCCCTTCACACATCTCTCATTCTTCTTCCTGCCACCATGTGAAGGACATTTTTGCTTCCCCTTCTGCCATGATTGTACATTTCCTGAGGCCTCCCATGCCACGCTGAACTGTGAGTCAATTAAACCTTTTTCCTTTATAAATTACCCAGTCTTGGGTATGTCTTTATTAGCAGCATGAGAATGGACTAATACAGCTACTTATAATAGTCTAGAGAGAGGATTTGTGGGGAACTAGCCAGGATAAAATTTTTAAGAACTCAGAGGGGAGCTGTAGCAAAGATTATTTTGTAGTCACAGTCAGGGCTGTTCTGTTTGACCTTGCATTTTTCCAGTTCAGCTTACACCCTGCTGACACCCTGGCACCCCCACAGTACTCCAGAGATTTATGGAAGCAGAAACCTGGTGACCATTAACCACAGTTCACAGAGCATCCACAATACCACAGCATACCTCATCTTTTCTCAGGGACTATGTGATCAAACCACAATAAAAATCTAACTTGGAATCAAAGTGGGGAATAGAGTAGAGGAGCATGACTCTGATGAAACTTACTCATTTTTACATGAGACAGAGCCTTCACCCAATTATAACCATATTTTTCAATTGCATATAGGAATCTCTGCCAATAACTCAGGTTTTAAGCAAGACATATAATTTTATTTTCTACATCTTAATTTACATTTCTAGTCTCCATTCTGGTGAGATAACAGAAAATCAATTTCAGTCAATGAGAGTTTCCTTCTCTGTCCCTGTGATTTTATCATAGTGCCAAGGCACAGATTGTACAGGTAATCACGTAGATGTTAATGTCATCCGATCACATTGGCCTCTGGTGAAATAGACCAATTTTTCCTGGTTTTATCATTCGAACACACAGAAGGCAGAACACAGGAAGGACTTTTTTAGACTTAAAGGCAAGAAGAAACTCACTTTAGTGCTTTCTTCCCTATAAGAAATAGCATACAAGTAGTTATTAGAAAATTAAATGGTTACTTTCCAAAATATTATTCTGAATCTTAAGACACATAATATGTACTCAAGTGTATTCAGTTATAAAGAACTAAATAGCCGTACCACAACTTTGCAGAGATTTTTTTCAAACAAGATCTTATGTAGATAGCTATAATATGAAATAATTAAAGGAGAGCCTCTTCTGTTTAAGACCTGGATTGGAGTTAATAGGAAGAGCTGGGTAAGGTGCTACTGGCCCTACCCTATGGTTTCTTTGTTTCTGCTAGAATTTCTTTTATGTTACCACTCTGGAATCTAAACAATCATATGAAAAAATTTTGAAAAACACTGCTGCATTTTAAATGTTTTAATTTGAATAGTATTAATAGCAAAACAGTTACAGGTAAGAATGTGCATTATTTGCCAGAGTTGAAAACTAGAATTTTTTTAATATTATTCCTGAAATAATAATTAAGATGCAACTAAATTCTAAAAAAATAAAAAATAATCTTCCTGAATATCACTGCTTTATAGTTGTAGGAAACTTGTCATTATTCAATGAAATCTAATTCAACAACAACAAATGTATTTAAATGGCCTATTTTGATAAGGGATGAATATTTTTCACATTTTTTTTAGAGAAGAAATAAAACATACCACTTAAAACAAGTTTCTGGAAACAAGTAAATTAAAAGCAAATTCTAATACTGCCATCTATTTAAACCTCTGTGCTTGTTACCAAACAACTCAGAAGGTTAAATCTCTCATTTGTTAAATGCAGGTAATAATAGTACCTGCTGCAGAGGGTAATTGTGCATACAGTATAATGTACTGCATGTGCCTTGCATGTAGAAAGTGCTCAATAAATGTTTGTAATTATTTTTACTCTTGAGCATTTTCAAATTACAAATATATGTGTATAGCTTTTCATTGTAATGGATAAAAGCTATAATTATCATACCACTGTGTCCAGGAACATGAAGTAATGGTTCAGTCAACGTTATGTCATTATTATTGCAGTACCATACAATGTTGTCTTGAAAAGAATGAGTTCTGGAGTTGGACAGTTAGAGTTCTACTACTGTCATCACTTGCTGTGCAATTTGGGTCAAGTCCCACAACTTCCCGGTTTTACTGGGCTTATCGAGGATCAAAAAAGCTAAAATAGGTGAACACATTCAGTATCACTTAATAAATGTTAGCCAATATGATTATTAATAGGTTATCATCAACATTGATATTTTTGTTACCTATCATTATCTTTTACCTAAGGGCAGCCATTTTAAGCTGGGTGATTTTGGAAAATTTACTCATGTGCCTGGATAGAACATAGAAAATGTTACTAAGATGTACCATAATGTCCCAAAAAAGTTCAAAATAATGATGCGTAAATAAAGTTAAACCTCCAATTTCTTAGCACTTAGCTATGGTGAGTGATAAATATTAAGTATTTATAAAGATTTGCCTAATGAATAAATTAATGAATGAAGTGTGAATAATGAGGTAATCAATATAATGAAGAGAAAACAAACCAGAGGATAAGCAAAGAAAAATAAAGGCCTAATGACTTATAAAGAACTCGTGCAGAGAAACATCCACATACACTAAAATATGAAATAATTTTAATCAGCTCAGAATTTGAGTGGTTTACTGCTGCTCTTGTTAATTTGGCATAAGTTCAGCTGCCATAGATCAGAGACTAGAAAATGAAGATTTGATAACACCAGGGTGAGAATTACTTTAAGCATCAGAATTTTATATCTGAGTTTAGGTTCTTATTCCTTTTGATTATAAATGTAGAAACAGGGATTTGACTTTGAAAGTACTTGCTAAGGAATGATCATACAGGCAAAGACACAAATTCCAGGAACTGAGCCAGGCTCTGATTTCTTCTGTCCCTGGAGTGTTTTATTTAAGGAAACCATTGATTTCTGACACTACTCTGAGGAAATTCATGTACAAAAGTTGCCAAAAAATCTGCTTCCAATTCAGTTTTCTAGGATCCTTTCCAAGGAGAGATCAACTTCTTTTGGATTAGCACATGAACAGCTTTGCTGAAAGTAGCCTTTTATACATTAAGCTCAGTTTTTGTCCAATATGTTAAAAAGGAAAGAGGAAAGTCTCTGTGATGGTTTCTATGAAGCTCAGAAACTACAGCTTGCTTTATTTTAATATTTAAGAGAAATAAAAATACTACTCCAATCGAATGAAGTTTTTCCAAAGGGAATGTCAACAGTTTATGATTTGCCTGAGGCTTATTTGAGAGCATTTCCTTACAAGATGCTGAAGTACAATTAAAAACATCTAGCTTTATGTCTTGTGATTTGAAGAACACAGCAAAATGACTAGCAATTTTTATTAATGAGTAAACATTCTTTCAAATTAGGTCAATAAAAAAATCCCACACTTTGCAGCTTAAAATAATGGAACATATGAACTCCTCCAAGTCACTGAAGTATTTACTCTTAATGCATATGGACAGCACATTATACCCTCAGAATGGGCCTCAGACTCATATATAAAACCTCTGAGAGCAACCTGATATAGGCAGAGTATGCTTGATGTTCTCGCCAAGAGTAATTCTGTATTAGGATGGAGAGAATGTAAACCATGATGGTATTTAGTCTCAAATAAATATGGCCAGTGATGCCATGACTGAGAAGCTACATAGATGCAGTTTGATTAAAAAGTTTATTATTTTTTGGAGCCACACAAAAAGCAGAACTGAAAACACAGGGCTGCCATGTGACTTGTGGAACATCTGCTTTCTGTGTCAGAAGCCATAAGGCCTATGTTCCTGTTTGAAATGAATTTATGATTTCATGAAAAACACCTATGTGGCTCTCAATGTACTTCAGACACCACCAAGCCTACCACCAGATACTAAAGATGTTGCAATCCATTTAGTGTAGTAGTTGGTTACCATCATCGATAATCTTTTTCACCAGTGTGGTTCTTCTGGTCACATATTGCCTATTCTTGTGTGTGTGTTCATACAACTATTGTGTTTGTTGCATTTTTGCACTGGATTTTTTATTGGAAAATTAAAGAGCAATAGACACACCAGTCCTCTCCAAATCCTACTTTATTTCAGAGATAATTACTTATATATTTTTGGAATTTTCTTCTATATTTCAGCATGCACACTTCTAAATAATAAGTGCATTTTACTATTTTTATGTATTCAGTTCCAAAATTATCACTGACTTTTTGTTATGAAGAATGAGGAATTACCTATCTTATATCAACCCTGCCTGTTTTCCTTGATCATCCCCAAAATTAGATCCATTTTTTGAAAAGCACAAGCAAAGTATAAACCATTATAAATAGAATATACTGATATTTTTGCACAGCCGAGTATTATACTATAGTTACCTTTCCTTATAACTTCACCACCCTCTCCAGTAAATAATGTCCTTGTTTATATTTGCATAATTTTATTAGGCTTATCTTTTTTAAACTCTTCAGGAGATTGACTTTATGACTCCTAGCAATGAAACTTCATTTTGCTATTCCATGTTTGGCCAAATGGTTACTGAATATCTTATTTTCTCTTTCTTTTGTTTCATTTGTCTGAAATAAAATGCTGGAACATAGTGTGGATTAGCTTTTTGAATCAAAGGTTGCTTGGAAAGTTACAGTCTTGCCACATCCACCCTCAAACTCAATTTTACATTTAGAATTTATACACAAAATGTGAACCATTTCCTGCAGAATTTTGAAGGCATTGTTCCACTGATTTCTAGCATCCTGTGTTGCTATGAAATGTCTAAAAACTTTCAGATATTTACTTATTTATGTATGATATATTTTAATTTCTCTTCATTTCTCCTGAAACTTTGGAGGTTTCTTCTCTATTTTTAATCTCCTGAAATTTCACAAAATTGTACAGTCTTACCATTGTGGCTGCTGTAACGAAATACCATGAACTGGGTAGCTTATACGTAATAGAAAATGAATTGTCATAGTTCTGGAGGCTGGGAATTACATGATTAAGGAAGCAGCTGGTTCAGTCATTGGTAAGGGCAGGATTCCTAGTTTATATGATGCCTTCTCATCGTGTCCTTACATGGTGGAAAAGGTGAGCAGTCTCTCTCAGACTTTTCCTATGAATGTACTAATCTTATTCATGAGGACTCTGCCCCCATGACCTAACCACCTCTCAGACGCGCCACATGCTAATAACTTGAGGGTTAGAATTTCAACATATGATTTGTGGAAGACACAAATATTTAGACCATAGCGTGTGCTTAGTGTTTTTCTTTTATCTTCCACTCTGCTGGATTCCCATAAGCCCTTTGTGGCATTGAGCAGCAGTACTAGTTTCTTCATCTCTTACATTCTTTCATTGATTTTCTACATTTTTATCTTTTGTCCTAACCTTTGGGATATTTTCTTTACTTTGTGTTTTTCCTGATACTGTTGTTTTTTGACAAGAATAACCTTCTGTTTTCTCTCTGAGGATATTATTACATTACAGTTTTTTGAAGATTTTGTCTGTTCTCTGATGTAACAATCGTGGTCCCAACCAGAGACAAATACATTTACATTCGAAGAGTTTAAACACAGAGAGTTTAATGGAAATGTAATTTATAGATGTTTGGACATTGGCATGGGAAGCAGCAGGAGACTAATGATGGCTGAGAAGCCATTAGCAACTGCAGGCCTGAGAAGGAGGAAGTATGACTGCAGCCTAGATCTTGGAGCTGTGTAGGAGGCAATATCTGACAGAAGTTTGCAGGATGGAGAATCGGATCCACTGCCAAAATTATGGCAGAGTAGAAGGGATAAATATCCAATCGCCTTTAAAGGAGACCGGGGAATATATGGCTGCACAGCGTGAGGAAGGGGAATTTACTTGCCCTGAACATAAGCTTCAACCAGTATCCATAGTGTTAATCCTGATCCTTTCAGCCTGTATCCCATGCCTTTTAGTTTTATGGAATAAGCTGGCTCTTTCTACTAGTATCCCCCTCTACAGGCATGAATCATAACTTCTGCTAAATTATTTAGCACTTTTTCATCCAAAATTTAGTCTCTTTTTTTAACTTTACCATCCACTTATATATACATCCATTTTCTATATCTTTGTGAACTTTTACTTTGTTTTATTTATAGTAAAGAAAAAGAAAGTAGAATCTTACTAAGGAGAGGTGATACAGGATAACTGCACATGGCTGATTCTTTATCTTTAAACAGAACTAGTAATACAATTTACTTTTGTGACAATGTCCAGTTGTGATGTAGTGGCCATGCTAATTTCCACCAGAGGAATACAGTACATGCTTCACAGCTGAAACACTTGAGGTTCTTTGGGAAAAGAGAAAAAAAAAATTTTAATGAGGACTACTAGACATCAACTTCTACTATTTTTGAAAATTAAATTTGCCATTATTAACCTCCTTAGCATCTCAAATGCCTTCTCCCTTTTTTCTGTACTTATTCATCCTCCAGTGTTTCTCTATCAACCCCAATATTCATCTGAAATAATTAGGTAGACACAGAATTAGATAAATAAATACTATAAAATACCTTTCACAATCTCCTCAGTCTAAATCTCCTGAGCCCTCATTCTTCATTATTTGTTTGGGGATAATTGTTTTAAATAGGCTACTAAATTTTTATTTAAAACTTTTTACTTATACTAGTTTGTCAAAGAATGATTATTTTTCATGTGCGCTTAAAAAAATTTACTAAAATATTCATGGTTGCAAAATCTAAAACAAATACAAAATATTCTGTGGATATTAGAAAATTATGTATGTTCTGTTCATAGGCAAAAATTTGATACATGTTTTAATTACATTTTATTGGTCATATTTTTCAGATGTTCTATATTCTTATTTTTTCAGTTTATTTCAAAATCTAGTAATAATGTGTTAAATTTCCAGGCTATATTTGGATATCAATTCATTCCCCTTTAATTTATAACAGATTTTACTAGTACACATTCATCATTTTAGATATATTTATGTATATATACACATATATATGCATGCGTATATAAACATACATACATATATATTATATACATAGATGTGTGTATGTATGTAATATATACATACATATATACCTACAAATATACACATATGCAAACACATATATGTATATATACATATATGTGTGTGTGTGTGTGTGTGTGTGTGTGTATTTGATATGAGGTCTCACTTTATAACCAAGACTAGAGTGCAGTGGCACAATCATAGCTCACTGCAGCCTCAAACTCCTGGGCTCAATCAATCCTCCCAACTCAGCTCCTGAAGTAGCTAGGACTACAAGTGCAAGGCGCCACACCTGGCTGGTTTTGAAATAAAATTTTGTGTATTAGTAGGATCTCACCATGTTGTCCAGGCTGGTTTGGAACTCCTGGCCTCAAATGATCATCCTGCCTCAACCTCCCAATCTCCATGCTGAGATTATAAGTGTGAACCACCTTGCTCAGCCTATTTTATATATTTAAACTGCTTTGAGATTTTTATAAATGTATGAGCCTAATTATCTCACTTGCTGTTTTGAATTTTGATTGCTACTGAATGCTAATGCTTGACCTAATTTTTTGGATGCCATTTGTATAATCTAACTTTGCCAACTGACTTCTGAGTCATTAGTTCTCACATGTATCTTTTATTTAATTCTCCAAATTTGAAAGACTTTAACCTAATTTTAATAATTTGTGTTCTGCTTGTTACTGTTTTATGTTTTACAGATTGTCAACATTTTTCTCCTCTATGGTGTTATATGATGCTGTATCATAATCATTTTCTCACTAACTTCTAATATAAACCATTATTTTAAAATTTGTGAATGGTCAGATTAATTTTATATACAATCATCTTCAATATATTACTAAATAGCTGTCAGACTTAAAAACAGAGCTACGGCTTTTTAATGTACCTTCAAGCAAGATTCAGTGTCTCTCTCCTTATTATCCCCACACATACACTTTGTAATATGTAAAATCTTTCATCTTGAATTTCTAAAGACTTAAAACAGTCCACTTTTTCTTAAAAGCTGATTAAACTTTATGCTGGTAGTTAAAACCAAGATTAAAATAAAAGTTACTACCCAACTAAAAATTTTGATTATCCAAAATTCTAATGTTTTTCACTTAGCATAAGTGTTATAGATTTTGTCTGAGAAACGAAAATGTCCTTGAACAGTGCATAGAAAGTTTATCATAATAGTAGATGAGAGTACGTAGACACAGTAAAAACCAATATACACACATCAGGGTGACCATGTAATATTTCAGTCAAGCCAATGTTCTGGCTGAGTCTATGTGTTTTATTTGTCATATTACTCTAAAAGACAAAGAGAGAATTTTCCATGGCTTATGAAAATATTATGAACATGCTTTTCTCACAAATACAACAACAACAACGTGAGCTTCTTAGATTTAAATATGAGTGTGAAAGACAGAATGGCATTTAGAACAAGAAAATAAAGAAATTTGGTTTTCATTTAAATCCAACTAAGATGATCTTTCAATGGCAGTGATTATTAGCCATATTTTCCCCTTAGAGACTATTTCAGTGCTTGCTTCAGTGGAAGTAAAAGGCTCATTGGACGTGAAGAATCCCAGTAGTGACAAGATAGTAATAAGACTCATTTCCAATTAGTAAAGCCTTGAAACTAGGTACAATAAAAATCATATTCAGTCTCAGATACTATTTTGAGAATTCATTCTCATTCCATGGTAGGAAAATATAATAAATTGGATTTTATTTTTAGCCTTGAGTTTCTATCAGCCATCAGAGAATGCTGCAGAACAGAATCTGAGTGTTGGAAGCAAAGAGAAAATGTTAGCCAGGACCCCTAAATGTTGTGTTAATTTGCAGACCCATGGGTCCTGCCTGGTTAAATGTCCTGAATCCCTTTTTTTCATCTGCACTAACACTGTTCTATTCAATCTTAAGAGTCCATGAATGCCCTAATTTTTGCAATTATAAATGCCCCAAGAGTAACTCATCTGTGTTTCCCTCTACTGATAAGAATCACTAGTTACTCTTAAAAGATAGTGCTGGATTTTTTAAACCCCAACCTATATAAAGTATAAACTTACCCCTCAATAAATGAATTTGTTTTCCCTTCTTTTGTCTCACATATAAATCCTCACTAAGTGCACTTTCATAGTACATATCTTTTAAAAAATTCAGATTTATCAAAATGTGAATAAATATACTTGAGACCCTATAGACCTATCAACATAAATGGATACATTAACAACTTACGATAGTGTGTGTTATCAGCTGCCATGGACAAAAACCATGTATCTCCTACCTTTACTCAAATTTCATTTTGCTTTATACTTTCTGAAGGCAAGCCAATGCAGACCCAAATAGTAAGAACATTTTTTCAGATTCTAATAATCAACATGTGGTATTGGTGCTTAGTTCAACCAAAGCCCCATGACCAGTGGCATAGCCTATTTATGGCCATGTCTTGGTAAGGATTGCTTTGTATTTTACTAGATTAAACTTCTAGCTCTTTCCTGGAAGAAAAAGAAAAAGAGAAACTGTGTTGTGCTCTCAAGGATCATGTTTTTCTATGTAGAAGCTCTTTGGCTTAATTAGGTCTCACTTGTAAATTTTTGTTTGTATTGCAATTGCTTTTGGAGTCTGTCATGCCTGGTGATTTCTCAAAGAACTTAAAACAAAACTACCATTCAACCCAGCAATCCCATTACTGGGTATATACCTAAGGGAATATAAATTGTTCTACCATTAAAACACATGCACTCATATGTTCATTGCAGTACTTTTTAACAACAGAAAAGATAAGGAATCAACCCAGATGTCCATCAGTGGTGGGCTGGATAAAGAAAATGTGGTGTTCTACACCATGGAATACTATGCAGCCATAAAATAGAATGAAATCACATCCTTCTTAGTAACATAGATGTGGCCAGAGGCCATAATCCCAAGCAAATTAATGTAAGAACAGAAAACCAAATATCACATGTTCTCACTTATAAATGGGAGCTAAACATTGAGTACACTTGGATCCAGAGAGAACAAGAAGCACAGGGCCTACCTGAAGGTTGAGAATGGGAAGAGGGTGAAGATTAAAAATCTTCCTATTGATTTCTGTGATTATTACCTGGGTGACAAAATCATTTGTACACCAAAGCCGAGCAACACACAATTTACCCATGCAACAAGCCTGCACATGTATCTCCTGAACATGGCAAAAACCACCATTACTTTTGCACCAACCTAATACAAGTTAGAAGAAAAAAAAAGGGTCATGTTGACTATGGTATAATTTCAGAGTTTACCAATTCTCTGTACCCACAGACACTACAGAAGTTTGCTTTTTGTATCTCCCTTTACAGGAGAATGAATACATTCTATATTGTATTTTCTTTCACATAAATACATGCTATGCAGGGATTTCTGGAAAAGACAAACACAGTTTTAGGAGAATAGCCTCTCTTGGGATTCACGTTATCCCTGTACCCAAGCTTGGGCTCAAGTCTTAGAATCATTACTTTCCTAGATATACCTCTCATTTAAACATTCAGATTTTTTAAATTGTGGAAATATATTTACCAGTATATTTTAAAATACCTGGGTCACAGAATTGTCCTTCATGTTGCTTTCAGGCGTTCTCTTTCCCTCCTCGGGTGATGGATTTTCTATATAAGGGAAACTGAGTTACATAGTATACATTAATGCTTTTCTTTGTCTTATGTAGTAGTCACAGTCACATTTATGTTATATACCTAAAGGTCTTACAGGCCTTAAACTGAGAAGTATTATGTTTCAAACACATAGTAACGAGAAAATATTTCAGTTAACTCATTATTTATTCTCCATTTGCTCTTCCATTAAACCATTCCTTCTCCATAGGATTAGAACAGAAACGGCAGAAAGAATACTCCAAAGATAATTTATTGTAAAACTCTGTTATGTATTCCATTTTTTAAAAATAATGTGTGTGGCTGGGCATGGTGGCTCACACCTGTAATCCCAGCACTTTGGGAGGCTGAGGTAGGTGGATTGCCTGAGGTCACGAGTTTGATACCAGCCTGGCCAACATAGTGAAATCCCATCTCTACTAAAAATACAAAAAATTAGCTGGGCGTGGCAGCAAGTGCCTGTAATCCCAACTACTTGGGAGGCTGAGGCAGGAGAATTGCTTGAGCCAGCGAGGTGGAAGTTGCAGTGAGCCGAGATGGTGCCACTGCACTCCAGCCTGGGCAACGAGAAAGAAAGTCCACCTGAAAAAAATAATAATGTGTGCATATATACACATATATCTACATATATATGCTAATACCATATAGTTGTACTTTAGATTGCATTTATCTGATTCTTAAAATAGCATATAAAACATTCCTTGAAAGCAATTTACATTTGTATAGTACTGAATCAGCCTTAAAATCTCTGGTGAAGAATTAGAAGCCCCACTTCTCTCATTAGCATCAAGTATACCAATATATTCCAGTACTTCTGTTTTGCCATAAATGGTGCTGTCTTCCATATTAATTAATGAAGCCTTTTGTTTTTTTGAGACAGAGTCCCACTTTGTCTCCAGGCTGGAGTGCAGTGGTGTGACCTCGGTTCATTGCAACCTCTGCCTCCCGGGTTCAAGCGATTCTCCTGCCTCAGCCTCCCAAGGAGCTGGGACTATAGGCATGCACCACCATGCCCATAATTTTTTTGTATTTTTAGCAGAGATGAGGTTTCACGATGTTGGCCAGGTTGATCTCGATCTCTTGACCTCATGATCCACCTGCCTCAGCCTCCCAAAGTGCTGAGATTACAGGCGTGAGCCACCGCGCCCAGCAGATGAAGCCTTTTTCTAAGAGTCAATTTGAATTTAAAGAATGAACCATAGTTTGTGAGTCTGGCTATATGCTGCCAATGAAATAAAAAGTTAAAGTTTTATGGTTCAAACCATCAATTTTCATTTCACTCTTATTGTCTATCTTCAGGTTATAGGAAAAAATGGTCATAACTGTGATTTCTGGATCTAAAGGTGCTGCAATTCAGGACCCCATAAGTATAGATATCATAGTGACTGTGGATTTAATGCTGTATTAGGTTTGCCTAAATGTCTTCCCAGGGCAGCTTTTGGCTGATACCAAATGACAGATGGCAAAACCCAATTGCTCATGAAAATGTATTGCTCTGTGTGTGTGTGTGTGTGTGTCTGTGTGTCTCTGTGTGTGTGCATGCACGCGTATGTGTGTGTGTCTGATAAAAGTGAATGTTCAATATAAGTTCATATGTATATATATATATATACACACATACATACACACACATATATATTCTTTTTATTTCCATCGATCTCCTATTGCTTTCCATAAATAGACCCTTGGGCACATAGTCACATGGCAGAGATTCATCAGCACTACTTCATACCCATTATGGTGGCCTTCATCTGTTTTCTCTCCCCTTAGCATGTGTCAGAGAATGTCAAAGAAAGCAACAGAGTTTTAGAATGAAGGGTCAAGAAATCCCAGCTCTGGGACCATGAATAGTGACTTTGGGCAAGTTACTTGCTCTGGTCAAGTCTCTGCATGCTGATTCTCAGCTACAGATTGGAGATTCTAATAATGCATAAACAAGGTAGCACAACTTAGAGCACTTAATAATGTCTGACTCAGTTCATTAGGCTGCTATAAGAAAAACTAAACACAGACCGGGTGGCTCATTAACAGGAGAAATTTATTTCTTCTTGTTCTGGAGGCTAGGAAGTCCAAGATCAAGGTGCCAACAGATTTGGTGTCTGATGAGGGTCCATTTTCTGCTTCATATGTAGCATTCTAACAGCATTTTCACTTGGGACAAGGGACAAAAAAGCTCCCTTGAGCCTCTTTTATAAGAACATTACTTTCATTCATGAGGATTCTACCTTTATGATCTAACTACCTCTCAATGGTACCACCTCTTAATGTCATTTTGCAGATTCGAAGTTCAACACACGAATTTGAAGGGAAATGTAAATGTTTACGCTGTAGCAATATCTAATATTGATAATTAAAGAGACTGACAAGTTTTACCCAGAAAATATGGTAGTAATAAATGTCAATACTTTATTGGAGCTGAATACCTGATTTCAGTATAGTTCCAAGAACAGGAAATGTGCCATAGTTCACTGAACACTGTTTTCCTCAGTTTTCATTTAGACAGTTTGTGCTTTGCTTCAATAGTATTCTGGATGCTGATAGTAATATCACTTTTACTGTAATTTCTACTCCATTGTTTTTCTTATTCTCTTACTGTCTCAGTGTTAACCTTAGTGCATGCAATCTGTATTTGGTAAATATACCTTTTTTCACAATTAATTTAAATTTATTTTACAGAAATAAAAATAATTTTGTATATATGATGTGAAAATATGATTATGGTGTTATTCATTTCTTGATCCAGAATTGAACAATAAGTTCAGATCAACTAGAATACTGAAATTTTGAAGCTAGAAAAATGCTACTACATACAGAGTATAAAATGCAACAAGGATAAAGCAAGATAATTTATTTTTTAATTAAAAACCTCTTAAGAAAAGAGTGAGTTCTAAGAGATTGTCTGCCTAGAGTGAAAGAAACAGACAGAATTAAATTTTAACAACAGTCTAAACAAATCAAATGATATGGACTAAACTGTGACACACATTCTTCCCCCAACTCATATGTTGTAGTCCTAACCTCCAGTACCTTGGAATTTGATAGTATCTGGATATAGTGGCTTTAAAGGCGTAATTAAGGTTAAGTGAGTGAGCCCTAGTCAAATACATGACTCATGTCTTTATAAGAAAAGGAATAGACATGAGGGAATTTGCATACAGAGAACAGGCCACATGGGACACCTGCAAGCTGAGGAGAAAGGCCTCAGGAGAAATCAAACCTGCCAATATTCTAATCTGGGACTTCTGGACTTTAGAACTGTGAGCAAATAATTTCCTATCATTTAAGCCACACATTCCATAGTATTTTGTCGTGGAAACCCTAGCAAACAAAAAACATCACACCAAACCAGAATAAAACAAACTCCCTTTAAGAAGAAAACGATGATAGACTGGACAGGGAACATGTGGCATATACACCATGGAATACTATGCAGCCATAAAAAACAATGACTTCGTGTCCTTTGTAGGGACATGGATGAATCTGGAAACCATCATTCTCAGCAAACTGACACAAGAACAGAAAATCAAACACCGCATGTTCTCACTCATAGGCAGGCGTTGAACAATGAGAACACATGGACACAGGGAGGGGAGCATCACACACTGGGGTCTATTGGGGGGATCTAGGGGAGGGACAGTGGGGGTGGGGAGTTGGGGAGGGATAACATGGGAGAAATGCCAGATACAGGTGATGGGGGGAAGGCAGAAAACCACATTGCCGTGTATGTACCTATGCAACAGTCCTGCATGTTCTTCACGTGTACCCCAAAATCCAAAACACAATAATATGTGTATATATATATATATATGAAGAAGAAAACGAACATTCATTGAGCAACTGTTCTAATTTCTGAAGTCTCCTGTTTGACAATGAATAGGTGGGTTAATTAAGATATACATTTTTAGCAGTAACTTTAGACACATCATTTTATGGATATGAAAACTGAATGTGACACTGGGACCTGTTGGGTGATTAACAGGGGAGAACATCAGGAGAAATAGCTAATGCATGCTGGGCTTCATACCTAGGTGATGGGGTTGACAGATGCAGCTAACCACCGTGGTACACATTAACCTTTGTAACAAACCTGCACAACCTGCACATGGACCCAGAACTTTAAAATAAGTAACTGTGTGTAAAAAAGTTAAGCGGCCTTGCCTTTTTCGCTAATCCCATTTTCCCCACCAGTGTTCCCACACATGGTATGACTGTGCAGCAGTCCTTCAGGATTTATCTAAACTTACCTCGTCTCACCTTCTGCCCCCAAGAACTTCTGTATATACTGTTCCCTTTGCCTAGCACGCTCTCACCTAATTCTGCTGGTCCACTGATTCTTATTTATTACTTAGATTCCATCTCAAATCTCACTTCCTTGGGAGTGTCTTCTCTGACATTTCAGATTAAATCAATCCCCAATCCCATTAAGCATCTTGATGTTTGATGCATGTTATACTCTCCCTTGAGATTTGAATTACAAAAGATGGGCTTTAATGCTGTTTTGTTAATCTTGCATCCAGCATGGACTGTCTTCCCTGACACATGGTAGTATTTTAAAATATCTATCTGTAAAATAAAGAGTAAAAGTTTGCTAGAGAATAAATGGTAAAGCTGTGATTTGAAATGGAGCCTTTCTTACTCCAAAGACCAGGCTTTCCCTGTTTCCTCTTAAAAGTACACACACACACAAACACACACTCTCTCTCTCTCTCTCCACATATATATAACAATTTAGGAAAAGACTAGAGAACAAAAATAATTTAGGTGTTTCTGTAATAAAATTCAGGTGAATCAACAGCATATGGTTTCAAGTGACTATGAAGCCTTATTGTCTCTTTTATCACTCATGTGTTACAACAAAGTAATCTAAAGGCTCCAGTGACATTGTCAAAGGCTAATAGATTTTATGACATTGTGGAAATGCAACTAGATTGAGCTGAAAATGCCCAACTATAATGTTGAGCTTTGTCAAACTTAATTATATGACTAATCTGACTAGGGATTTATTCCCCAATTTTACATAATTAAATAGCCATCACTCTTGAAAGTGTAATGGGCTAACTACCACCATCAAGGAATATAAGAAATACACTTTCAGGGTAAGCCCTACCCAAACTCCCAACATCTCAGCAACCCAGTGGGCTGGTTTTTGGATTCATGAACAAAAGGAGGTGAATCCAGATTCTCAGAGGAAAATTGCATTGCACAAATCATTTTGAAGGTGCTTTTTGATCCTCCCTTCATTTCTGTAAATAAGCAGTCTTGATTCATTACCTTCACCTCCGGTGTTTTCTTGAACTGTTCTTGCTGATCTGAGTATTTGCAGGTAGTCACAACATGGCCCAATGTTCTCTTCAGGATTGCCCATAATTGAAAGAAAAATATCTAACAAATCAAATATAAAAATTACTTTGTTGGGGTTTTTTACTCCTTTTAATAATTAAGAAAAAACTTCAAAGACTTTTTGAATATTCAGAAATTGTCAAATATCATATTTTTAAATATTTTATTTATAAAATTTTGACAAATAATATAAAATATAAATATCTGCTAAATTAACCTGGTTTTCTTGGTGTTTTCTTTTTATAAAATCGATATTTTATCTCAAGGGAACATTACTATATGTGGCTTAATTGCTCATAATGATAATGATAATTAGATATATTATTATTAATGAAATTGTCAATGATCTTAGTATTGAATAATCTAATGTCAATTTTAGTATTAAGTATTGTCTTATAGCTCCTGAAATATAATTTAATTAGAATCACAATGATTAATGCAGAGTATTAACCATATCACTAATAATGAATCTCAATCACAAATGCAAAAACAAATTTTAAAATCTATTCAGTGGAAAGATCTGAATTTCTAGCAGTTCTTTCAGAGGAATCATGACACGATATGGAAATAATTTTGTCCCACATACAAACAAACACACAAATGTCCATTTACATGGTTCTTAAGATTATGGACCCTAAAAGGAAAAATTGAACCAGAATAATGTTGACTTTAGAATCTGCCAGGGAACAACTCAGTTGCATGGTATTTTTAATATGGAATTCAAAGTTTTTAGCTGATTTTTGTTCAACTGCCCATCAGTGTCAGAAAGTCTAACTGGTACTCAGTGAGTGCTAATAGTTGCTTTGCCAGTGGGAAGCCCCATGGGCAGAGGAATGATCCGATCCTAACATAGAGACCAGAACCAATCTGTAGGCGAAGGAGGTGGCATTTAAGCACCTGGCTACTTGATGGCTTCCTGCCAATGAAAAGATTACTACCTTAGAAACACATTTACTTAGGACAGCGGAGAATATTTGGTACATTTCTAGGAACACAGTTGTTTCTATCAACTAAAACTCAGATGTTATTTTCCAAGGCCTTAGTCAAATGCCTCAGTTTTATCAAGAAATCAAAGATGGATAAATCATAATTCAGCTAATTGAGAGGTTATTTTTTCACTGGAGAAACAAACAGAAATATCACACAATCACATAAAAGGAGAAAGCAATATGTAATTGAATGCAAAAATGAGTGGCACACTTTAATGGGGTTAGACATTAATGAGATCACTAAGACTACAGATTAGAAGCTTTTTAGGTAATAGGTGGGGCTTAGATATGGTCTTAATTATAATATATAAGTTTGTAAAATAAAAACCTTGGCAAGTAGGGAAACAGGGTTCAGCAAAGGGCCAGAAGAATTCATAGACTAGTGACGATCTTAACGTAACTAAGAGACTGACAAGTACGGCATAAAATGTCTGTTGTAGAGACAGATAACCAAATAAGAAAAGCCTAAATTGGAGACTTTGGGGCTTGAATTCCAAATGAAAATATTTAGACTTAATTAGTTTGGCAGTATTCTACCATTCAAAGTTTTAAGAGAGGAAGTTCATTTTAAGTTTTCCAAAGATATAACAGGATATAGTAGAAGCTGGAAACAATTCCTTGTCACCTGTGGAAATTACTTGAATAAATATGAGAATTGAATAAGTCTCCTTAATAGACATATCCACTATATCTGTTTAATTACCTTTAAAAATCGATTTGCAGTTGAAGTTTAATAATATTTTTAAGCTAATGAATGTATTTTATATTCTTTATATATAAAATATCTGTAGCTATATGGGGTAATTTGATAAGATAAAAATATTGCACTAAAAATCATATGTACCCCATAAATATGTACAACTATAATGTGTCAATAAAAAACTGTATTATGAAAAAATCTAAGTTGATGCCTGTAATTTTTATTTCTATTTGTGTGAATAGCCAATTTACAGGCCTAAATCTTCCTTGAAAGGGTAAATCTGCTTTTATTTCATAATAATTTCTTTATATTTTTATGACTGATTAAATATTTAATGCAAATACAATAATCAACAAAGTAGACACATGTTCAGGTTCTATAGGAAGGTTTATTACTTTCAATAAAAACAGTTTTGTTAAGCTTAAGATTCAAGATAGTAATTTCTGAAGGTTGATCATTGTAAAGCTCAAAAACAATCAGATGAGAGAGTTGATTTCCAACATGATGGAATTTTACTATTTTCTGCCTTTTTGCCTATTTCATCTATCCCCTCTGTCTTTGCTAACACCTGTGCAAGTTTAGAACTTGCTGTGTAATGATACAGTAGCCATGTGAATAATATCACAGTAGGTCCCACTCATCTCTATGGTGTTGAGCAGCTGCTTGACCTTTCCTGGCTTCTACTCTGAATACATAAACTTAATGGACAGAATTTATGGCTCACTAAACTTTTCTTCCATGTTCTACTTAGAGAAGAGTAGTTAATGATTACTATTATGTAAGTCCAAATGACAAACATGAACAATCACTACAAGTTTGGAAGAACAATTAAAGGTAGTTCAAACATCAGTGGTCCTCAAGAGAGTTTTACATATAATTATGCAAAAAGCATAAACTATTCTACTCCTTTGACCTTTAAAGCACCCTCTGTGCTGATTTTAGAAAAAGCATTTAAAAAGCCTTGATGGAAAAATTTTACAGCGCATGGTGAGCTAAGCAAACTGTTCATCAGCAAATGCTAAACAATAATGTCGTAAGATTGTTTTTCTATGTTCAGTCAATTCATGTTAGATTCAATCGAGCACAATCAGCACAGGATTGCCTCTGCTCAATAAGCCTCCGCGGAAAGATACGACTGCTGTTAAAAAGTATGTCTCTTGAATAAAGTAACAACCTGCTAGATGAAATATTAGAATTGCATCTATGACAAAGAAAACCTGATGGTCTACATAGTTATAATGGAGGCGTGCTTACCTTTCATCTTCCTTCAACACAGCTGCCAGCTCTCTAAATATATGTATGAGAAAAGACGATGTGCCATCCTTGTATTCATTTACAATGGGTAATTTATTTCAGATATGATAATATCTTTGAAGACAAGGATAACCATGTAGAATTTTAAGTATGAATGAAAAATTCCCATACTTACCTGAAGGTGAAAACCTGCACAATTATTATATAGATAATAGTATTCCTGGTGGTAAAGCTAACTACCCTCTGTGACAATGAATAGAAATTCTACTAAAATAATAAAAATCCTAAGTTTCAAGGGAAAACTTCAAATGCAATATATCTATAAATAAATTTTCCCATGATATATTAACTTTTCCCCAAGACTCTTTTTTCTTCTATTTATTTATTCATTTCAAACATCATAGCAATTCTCTAGCTTAGAGTTGATAGTCAAAAGCTAATCACCTGATTCATTGCTGTTAAGGCAGAAAATCTTAGGGAACTGAATTCCATGCAGCTAATACTAATTAAGAGAGACATGAATTGAGATTTTAACAGAAATTATTATTAGGACCAGGTCCAATTAAAAAGTCGAATTATACTCCATCAGCATTAATACAGCTTCAAATAAGAAAATGTAAAAGATATTTTTGAACAATGAGTCAAAAAATCAGTCATCTTGATACCCTAAGTACTGTAGGTACCACAATCTCAGTCAGGGTCTTACCAGTGAAACGAAACTAATAGAGAATTCATAGTAAGAGATTTATTTCAAGGAATTAGTGTATGCAGTTGGAGGTTTTAGATGAACAGGTACAAAATTTGCAGAGTAGGCCAGCAATTTGATGATAAATCATGAAAATCATTTATAATTTGATTCAGTAATTCACTTCTAGTGAATAAATTATCCTTATGAGAAAATAACTAAACAAGGGTGAGATGACTTCCCAAGTATTAATTATTAAATAATTGTGGTGTGCTTCTATAATTTCAAAATCTAAACAAAATATTCAATCATGAGATTCACTTAAATAAATAGTGATATAGTCATATAAGAGAAAATGATGAAAGCCAGAAAATAAATGCACATATATAGTTATTGACCTCTATTTTAAGTCAATTGATGTAGTAGTTGATATGATTATAAAAGCTAAGTGTGGGTGTTGGGTAAGTTTGTTTATTTTTAAAACATTTTATAAAGAGCTTATATTGCTTGTTTAGCCAGGAAAGAAAACATAGAGTCCATATATATTGTTTTATGTTCATCTTTCAGTTGTCATAACCAAAGATCAAATAAATGTGTTTGATATCTTAATAGGTTTCATTTCTGAGAAAGGAGTTCATTAGCGAAGTGTGAATGAATAATTATTATTACTATTTTAATATCATAAAACAGTACAAACTCTTTTTCCAAACATTAAATTTTAGAGAATTATTAAAGCAATTGTGCTTTTTTATTTTTATCATTTAATGAATAGCTTCCTGGAAGCTATATTCTCCCTCAGATATTTTTAACAGTTTAATTGTAAGAAGTAATTAACCCAGAAAGCTTCTAGTTTGCTTCTAAATACAGAATCCAAGAATATCTAGTGGTTTCTAAAAATATTGAACACATTTTTCTTCCATATATTTAACATAGGGAATATCACTGATATTTTTTAAAAAATTGTTAAAGCTTTCTTTATCAAAGGGACAAGGTTGGCTGTATGACCATACCTGGTCTTAGATCTATGAGGTTCATATCATGCTGTATATATAGGATGCAAAGAGTATCTGAAAACATTTTCTTAAGAAGAAAAGGTACATACATGATAAACATGATTTCACTGTTTTATTACATTCTACATTTATTATAAACCTGGATAAATGTGTTTGCATGTGTGTATATTGTGGTACGTGTGTGCATGTGTAAATCCTGACCATATTCACATATCAAGAACATGTCACCCAACAGCAGACTTTCCAGTGTCATGTAAGTGTTATTAAAATTGACCATATGCTTGGCTATGCAGCCTGAGTCAATGTATTTCAAACAATTAAAAGCAAATATTTTCTTACTGAAAGAGAATCATTCACAGGATTGACCTATTTAATCCATTTTAATCCACCTCTTTCCATCTTTGCTAACACCTATTCAAGTTTAAAACTTGCTGTGTAGGCCAGGCATGGTGGCTCATGCCTATAGTCCTAGCACTTTGGGAGGCCGAGGAGGGTGGATCACAAAGTCAAGAGATCAAGACCATCCTGGCCAACATGGCGAAACCTTGTCTCTACTAAAAATAAAATAATTAGCCAGGTGTGGTGGCGCACCCCTGTAGTCCCAGCTACTTGGGAGGCTGAGGCAGCTAAATCTCTTGAACCCAGGAGGCAGAGGTTGCAGTGAGCCGAGATCACACCACTGCACTACAGCCTGGTGACACAGCCAGACCCTGTCCACCATCTTCACCCAGCAAAAAAACAAAAAAAAACTTGCTGTGTAATAACGTGGTAACCATGCGAATAATATCAGTTGTAGGTCAGCCACATCTCTATGGTGTTCAGCAATTACTTGGCCTTTTCTGGCATCTACCTTGAATACCTATTGTTAAAAACCTATAAAATTATTAAAAATTAAAGGTTAATATTTTCTGAACAATCTCGATTTGAGCTAAAATTAAAATATTTTAAAAATGACAGGAAAAGATCTGTATATTTGTAAATTTGACAATGCAATTTAAATAGCATTGAGGCAAAAGAAAAAATCACACAGGAAATTAGAAAAAAAATTGAACACATAATAATGAAAAATAGCACTTGTTGAATACAGTTAAATTTGTGTGTAGAAAAAAATTTTCTATGATGAAAGCATATGTTAGAATAGAAACCTTAGAAACAAAAGATTAAATTAAGCATGGAGGAAGTTAAAGGAAGGAAATCACAAAGATAAAAGCAGAAGATAATAAAGTAAAAAACAGAGAATAGAGACTATCGAGAGTACCCAAAGTGTGTTCTTTGAATCTTTATGCTTTCTACCAACATTGATTTACAAAAAGAAAAAAAAAAATTAGTAAGGACACAATTATCATACCAAAAAAAGGCAGACATCAAAGTTCCAAAACCAATACCAATCTAAAAAAAGGAAATTATGTAACACTTTTTGCCAATAACTTTGAAATTTTAAATTAAATAAAAAATTCCTAGACAAAAATACAATGTGACAAAATAGGCATGTTAATACATAGATAATTCATATCAACTAAACATATGTAATTTATATTGATCATCTCCATAAAGTAAAACAAAGAAAATTTCAGGCTCAGTAGGCTATACCAGTGAATTCTATCATACGTAAAAGATGGATATAACATCCGTGTAACACCAAATTCCTGAAAAAAATGTGAGGACAGCATAACCTTGATACTAAAATTTTACCAGAGCAGTACAAAAACTGAAATTGAAAGGCCTATACTTTATTAACATGTATGTAAAAATTCCTTAATATATGGAAAAGTAAATCCAATGTTATATAAGAAAGGCATATATCATAACCAAGTTAAACTTACTCGAAGCATACATCTAACTTTTGAAAAGCAGCAAACATAATTCATCCCAAGTAAGAGAAAAAGAAAAGAAAAGGATATTTAGTTATCTCAAAAAACTGAGCAAAGTAAGATAATTTACTATACAAAATATCTAGACTTACAAAACATTAGCATTAGGCAGTATCAGTATTGGGCAGTGTATTATGGATAAAAAGGTAGAAATATGAACCAATAAAAGAGAACTCAGGAAGACACACACACACACACACACACACACACACACACACACAGTGTTACAGCTAAAACAATGTAAAGGGGGATAAATGAAGGGGGAGGACTTACTCTACTGGGTACTAAATACTGTATTTTTAGAGTAAGTCTTAAGACAGTGATATATTGGTACAGAGACAGAAAAATTGACCAGCGGAACAGAAAAGAGTCTACAAATAGACCTACATATATATGAGTGTGATTTATGACAGCGATATTGCAGAACAGTGGAGGATGGATAGTTTTCTTCCACCCACGTTACTGAGTCAATTAGATTTCCATAAAGAAAAAATAAAAACAGATATATACTTGGGACTATATAAAAACCAATCTCAGATGGATTGTAGATCAAAATGTCAATTGTAAAATACATTTTCAAAAATGGAGTAGGTCAGGAACAACAATAAAATAGTAATTATTAAGTAAAAGATTGATCAGTTGGCATAAATTAAGATAAAAAACTTCTGATTATTTAAAAAAAAACACCAAGAAAAAGTAAAACTGTAATACATCAAAAGGAAAAATAAAATCCTTGCAAAATATATAACCAGTAGAGCATATATCCTGAACATAGAACTCTAAAATTTTTTTGGTGAATGCTCAACGAAATGCACATTTCTGCACACCAAACAATACATACAAGCATGTCTATAGCAGCACTATTCATAGCTCAAAAATTAAAAAGTTTAAACATTCACAGTATACCAACATTAGAATAAATTATAAAATATCTGTTTAGATACATTGAAAATGAATAAGCTAATAAATTCAAATATATATATATATAAAACATAATGTTGAATGAAAATAGAAGAGTTGTGAGAGAGAGAGAGAATGTGTGTTGTGTGCATGCATGTGTATTGGGGAGGCATGGTCTAGATAGTAACTTTGTGGCATTTGGACTAGGTAGTGGTTACTCCAGTATGTTCACAATATATTTCATAGAGCTTTATCCTTTACCATCCTTATTATGTGTGCCATAATTCAATATAAATACATGAAAACCAGAATGTCACATATTCTCGGAACAGAATGACATTGATAGTTGGTTGCTGTGTAGATGCCTTTTATAGTATAGTATGTGTAGTATTATTTTGAAAAGGATTATAATAAAGATTACTTGCTTGATAAGTAGATAAATTGAACAGATACTGGATTGACCAACTTTTTCTATAAGCATTAAATAGTAAATATTTTTGGCCTTTTGGGACTTAAAATCTTGTTTCAGTTATTCAATTCTGTTATGAAGAAACCCATAGACTATAGGTAAAGAAACATGTGACTGTGTTCCTACTAAATTTTATTTACTAAGAGATGGCAGGCAAGATTTGCCCTAGGGTGTAGTTTGTCAGTCTCTGGGTTGAACGATTAGTTAAACATATGGCTAGAGTAAATGACACATGCATATCTACATGTTAAAGTATTGATGAAGTATTTTGTCTTTTTCAAGTTTTTAAAAGAATGGGCATATGGAAATTATTACTCAGAGCTTCTTCATTAAGTTATATTTGATTTGTTCACTTTATTATTTTATTTTATTTTATTTTTGAGACAGAATCTCACTCTGTCACCAGGTGCCAGGCTGGAGTGCAGTGGCCCCATCTCGACTCACTGCAAACTCCGCCTCCCGGGTTCAAGAAATTCTCCCACCTCAGCCTCCCGAGTAGCTGTAACTACAGGTGCACACCACCACGCCCAGCTAATTTTTTGTATTTTTCAGTAGAGACAGGGTTTCACCACGTTGGCCTGGATGGTCTCGATCTCTTGACCTCATGATCCGCCCGCCTCGGCTTCCCACAGTGCTGGGATTACAGGCGTGAGCCACCACGCCCAGCTGATTTGTTCATTTTTTAATTTTTCTGCACTTATTCATATAATTTATATTTCTACCACTAACTACTATCTACAGTATATCATACAGTGATACAGTGTATAATATATACTTAGGTGGAAAAAATTACAGTTTTCTACCTAAGGATATATTGTACCCTGTATGACTACATTTAAATTTGATTATTTTTAATATTTTTCACTCACACAGAAAATTTAATATGTAAAAAGCTGAAATGGAATATTGTAATCATTGTTTCAGTTACAATTGAGAAAGATCTGTTTATTATCAGGATTTATTTATTTCATTAGTTGATTGCTATAATTTGTTGTTTTGTCAGACTGTAACTTTGTATTTATGTACTTAAAGCATTAAGGATTTCTAATTTAGAACAGATTTATCTACTTCTGGCTTTGTTTTATTGTAAGGTAATCTATTTACTTAAATTCTACTTTTGATAATAGCTTAATTAAGTGGTCAGACAAATGTTTATATAACTCATATTAAAATCATAAATTTCTTTCTTAAATGGTTACAGGCAAGAGTTGGATCCATGTAAAGCTGAACTGACTATTCTAGGGAGAAATATACAAACAAGCGAATCTGTCAATCATGTACTTGGAAAACCCCTGCCAAAATCAGGATCTGTCTTTATTGGTGGATTTCCAGATCTTCGTGGGAAAATCCAGGTATTTCTATAGATGTTTTAAAATAATAATTACATCATCATATTTAAAAAATGGAAAAAACTTCACTTCTGGGTAGTGGGGCCATCTGCATTGTTTCAAAAAAGTTTTTGAATGATTCTACTAACATCTAATATATAGTTTATCTATCATACCAAAGGATAATGTAAGTTTACTGTTCTCGTTAAAAAATTTTTCCAGTGCCAGTCCATTTTCCCATGTTATGGCTATAGTATGTGTATTACATTTCTTAATAATATTTAGCATGTGAACTTTTGTACACCACTAAGATAGTGATTTTCACTGGATATTTGAATGGGTTGGCTTAATAACACACCACAAATATAGTTTGAGAAATGAAATTGGAAGACCATCCCAAGTCCCTGTTTCATATGTGCTTACTAAAATGTGAGAACGTTTATTACAGAGTTTTGCACACAGGCCAGCCCACTCTAAATTTCCATTTAGATAATTAGCTTATTGTTTTCATTATTAAGCTATATTTTAGGAAAATAGCTTGAAAGCTGACTTAAATGCTACTATTTGGTTCCATTTTATGTTATTGCAGGGAATTGCTTTAAAAATTTAAGGTTGTTTGTTAAGTATACTAGTAGCTTATTACATTTATTGATCATTTCCTTTATTATATTTACCATTGTGTTTTACCTATTTGAACATACTATTTTTACATTATTGAAAATATAAAATGCTGTTGTTTCAACGTCCCACAAATAATGCAAATTGATACACATACATCTACTTACTATAAATATCATGACTCCATAGTATACAAGATAAAATAAAACAATACATAAAAACAAAATTCATGAGCATATTTGATACGATAAATATGCTTTTAATGAAATAAGAGAACTCTATATCTGTAAGCATACAGAGATTTACATTCAGATTTACTCCATTAGCAGTATATTTGTTGATCATTAAACAGATGTTTGTAACTTTTTCTATAAAATTAATTTGCTTCATTGAGTTTTTCATAGATTAAACCATCTATAAGCTCCATAATAGTACAAAATAGGTTTGTTTACTCTTTTATACACCAAGGCAAGGACAGTTCCTGTCACATAGTTGGAGCTTAATGAACAGCTTTTAAATAGAGGTCTCAGTTAAAGCATGAATGAAACATAAATATAACCTTTAATAATTTACATTTATCCTCTTCTTTCCTATTTTTTCCAAGTAAAAGATAAATTTTAATATAGAAATAAATTTAATTGAGTATACATTAATTGAATGTAACTTCTTAAGACTCTATTATCTATACCTGAATGTAAATATGGTTGAGCATTTACTTTATTATAAATATAAACAATATGCCAAAGCAATATAGAAAAACAGAAAACGATATCTTTTGACTTCCCTGAAGAAGTACAGGAGTTTGTAATTAGCGATTTGAAGAAAGATCAAGCGTCTGCCTGGTAAATAATATGTAGGCTGTCTCTGGAGACAGAGGCTGTATTACACACACAGGCTTAGGTAATGGAAGGGCCTGGGGAGAGGGAGGGTGGAGTAGGCATGATTTATTATTACGAAGACATGGAGTTTGATATAAAGTGAGCATGAAGAAGACTTGATTTTGGATAGGTGAGTGGGAGCTAGAGAATAATGAATCCTATGTAAAATACAAAATAGTGTATATTTACATACTGGAGCCATATATATATTATACATTATATAATTCTTAAATAGGGGAGTCATTTAAGAAGTCTGAGTAGGAATTGTCATTTTGCTATGTTCACTCTGATAGCAACTGAAGTGTACACTGGAGGAGTTAGGACTACAGGATAAGAAATGCCAAAGTCAGGTTTATTCAGAATAATTAACAAAAAAAAAAAGGTATTGTGGCAATAAAGGTGGGAGAATAACTATGAATGCTATTGAACTTAAAAATAATTATTGGTAAGGCCGGTTGCAGTGGCTCACACCTGTAATCCCAGCCCTTTGGGAGGCTGAGGCGGTAGGATCATGAGGTTAGGATACCGAGACCATCCTGGCCATGGCGAAACCCCATTTCTACTAAAATACAAAATTAGCCGGATGTGGTGGTGTGCATCTGTAGTTCCAGCTACTCAGGAGGCTGAGGTAGGGGAGTCGCTTTAAATGGGGAGTCGGAGATTTCAGTGAGCCAAGATGGTGCCACTGCACTCCAGCCTGGTGAAAGAGCAAGAATCCATCTCAAAAAATAATAATAATTGGTAAAAAAAAAAAAAAAAAGTAGAAAATTTGGAATTTTAATGACCAGGTTAGCTTATGTAAACATAGAATTTATAGTGCCATTCTTAAAATGAGGAATGAATATAGGATTATTTATAGGGAAAATGATAGGTTTATCATTGCATTTGAGTTACTGATATGGTTTGGCTGTCTTCCTATGTAAATATCACCTTGAGGTGTAATAATCTCCATGTGTCAAGGGTGGGGCCAGGTGAAGATAATTGAATCATGAGGGTAGTTTCCCAGATACTGTTTTCCTGGTAGTGAAGACATCTCAGGAGATCTGATGGTTTTATAAATGGGAATTCCCCTGCACAAGCTGTTGCTTGATGCCATGTAAGACGTGGCTTTCCTCCCCACTTATCTTCTACCATGATTAGGCCTTGCCAGCCATGTGGAACGTTGAGTCAATTAAACCTCTTTCCTTTGTAAATTACACAGTCTTGGGTATGTCTTTATTAGCAATGTGAGAACAGACTAATACAGTTGCTTTTGGGCAGAAATGATTTTCAAATATTTAACAACTGGTTTGTCATCACCACTAATCCATCAGTCGATTGTGTGTTCCTGTTGAATATCATTCCTATTAGTGGAATGTTGTGACACAAGAGTCATTTGAAATATAGGCCTTCGGTTCACAAAAGATCACGAACATATGGCTGTGAGAGTCTGTACAGGAGATAGTGGACGCCATAATAACTGATTGAATTGATTTTGAAGATTAAGATAAAAGAGGGCTGAGAGCTGGGAATCAGCAATCAAGAACTAGTCTGAGAAAGAGGTAAACACCAAAGTAGTTAAGGAATATGGAGGTTGGCAGTGGACAAAGGAAAAAAAGATGCTGTTACAAAAACCAAAGATGGAAAAAGTTTTCAAAAAAAGCATCTGTTGAACACCAGTGCTACAAAAGGTTACCCCCCAGTTTATGGAGAACAGTTTTAACAAAAATCAAATTATAATATTGTGAGGAAGAATACAATAACTTGAAGAAGCAACAGAGTGGTTTTAGGTTACTTTTTCTAGAAGGTTTTTAATAAGACAGAGAAGTTGTTATGTAGGGGAGGACAGAGTTTTGAAATTTCAGAGAGATGATGATAATTGACTATATTTCTAAAGACTTTTTCTCCTAAAACCTTGTCTGAAAGATTGGCCTTTACTAAAGGATTGTCTCACTAAAAAACTTAATATTCATTCTGTGATGTAAGGCAGCTGGACATTTGTTGTAATCAAATTTGGAGGAACATTCAGCATGCGGACCAATAAAGTTACCTTGAAATTAAAAAGGCAGCCAGCTAAGCAGGTTTTCCCTCCTTGTTAAATATGCTGTAGTTGAAAGATTTCATGTCAGCCGCTCATTGATTTTTTTATTCTTTTCTTACACTGTTACAGTGTCACAGTAACTATGTGTGTATGTGTGTGTGCTAGATTGTGTGTGTGAGACATACACTTATATTGCTATATACCAGGTGACTGATGCAAACTATAAAATATATCTAGATGATAATACTTAAAGAGAAATCCTATGATGAATCAGAAAAAAAAAAAGATAGGAAATTCAGTCTTGTGAACCTGTTTCTGGGCAATGCAACTCCTCCTAATATCTAAGTCTCATGCAGGCTCTAACTATCTAATCACTGTGCTCTGATTAAGAGCTATTTAAACACAGTGGGCTATTAGTGCCCAGAAAATTAGAAACAACAGTTTTGCAAATATAAAACGCTAAGGAAAAGAACTATAGTTGATTCCTCGAGCCAAAAAATGTTAAGTTACATTTATCTTCTCACCTCTAAGTTTCCAATACTGTTTTTCTGAACTAGCCAGAGCCCCTCCACGTGATAAGAGTCCCTAATCCAATGTGTAAGTGCTGACAGGTTGTTTAATGCTTCCTTTAACAAAATCACCCAGAGCTCAGTATGTGAGAAGAGAATGAAACAGTTAGACACTTTCAGTTTTGTGCCTGGGGTGTGAAAAACTCTGCTTCCCCTGATGACCATAAATGATGATAACTTTCAAGGTCTGAGAGTAAATGCCCTCTCTCTGGTGGTAGAAAAACACTTTCCTTGGTAGTGCTTTAATTACTTACACTTTTCAGTGCATGGTCTCTTGCTTTTGGGTCCAAGTTAGTTAAGGACACCAAACCTTAATTCCTAGTAAATACAGATGGTACCAGCTATTCTCCTTGCTAAATAAGAGAGGAAATAAAATCATTATGGAAAGAAATAAATATTGTTAATCTATTAGTAGATTTGTGTATTTATATATGCAGAAGTTGATATTATAAAATACGTTCTAGAAAGATGCTACCTTTTTCAGATGCAAATCAATCACTAAGATTAAAAACAGATGTGTAATGGCATGTACTATTATACTGGATTGGAATTTTTGAAGAATTAATGACTGACTCAAAAAATCTAAACTTTCATCTCAATTTTCAAATTTATAATTTCAACATAGTAAAGAAGTTAAATAATTTAAAAAAAAATAATTTCTAGTGTGGTCAATCCATTTAGAAATAAGGACACTGGTAAAGCAAATAAGCATTATGTACTTCATGTATGTTCAAGACACTGACTTACAAAGTCAGTAATTAGCTGGCTACATTCACTTTTATAAAAAGGCCTGTCAATCATTAGCCATCAAAATCCTTTAGCCAAAGAAAATTACTGTTTAATTTATAGTCTAATCATAAAAACAGGATTCCCTTTAAGAATCTGTGAGAGATTCCTGGAGAACAAATGAAAAAAGAAACCACTTCAGTAATCTATAGAAATTTTGGGTAGTTTATATTACTTGTCTCAGCTTATCATCAAGTTAGAGACATTATATGTATCAAATGGCACTTCACCAGATGTGTTTATGATATTCTATTAGACGATGCTTGCCAACCTTTTTGAGCTCTTCAAAGACACTTGTCTAATGAACACAAAATTATTAGAAAAACTTGAAAAGTACCATTGAAGAGATCAAGAAAAGTAACAACATTCAACACTTTTGTGTTTTGTGAATGATGGAGAAAAAAGTTAATCATTACCCACATTATTTTCTGTCCAACAATGTATGAAAGGAGAATCACTACACAATAAATGTCTCTTAAATAGCCATTTATAGGAGTCCACTTATTGATGAACATAAACCCAAATCTCTGATAAACATAAAGTAATAAAGACATCAAGGTTTCACTGCCATGTTTTAAAATCCATTGTTCCTTCAGGAGGTTATGTGGTAACTGATCCATTCATTCATTCATCTGCTTATTCTACTTAGCTACCATTTGAACTTGGGCATCTGATATCTATTCTGTTGACAGCAATTAATCACAAATCAAGAAAATGTCAGATGCAGACTCATCCAATAAGAATTATTTCCCATTCCTTGTACATATAAAAATTACTTTCAATTTATTCCTACATGAGGACCTGCCCTTTTTTTTTTTTTTTTTTTTTGAGACAGGGTCTCACTTTTGTCACCCAGGCTGGAGTGCAATCTCAGCTCCCTGCAACCTCAACCTCCTGGGCTCAAGCAATCCTCCCACCTCAGCCCCACAAGAAGCTAGGACTACAGGCACATACCACCATGCCTTGCCATTTTAATTTAATTTTTTATTTTTCGTAGAAATGGGGTTTCTCCCTGTTGTCCAGGCTTGTCTCAAACTCCTGAGCACAAATGATCCATCTGCCTCAGCCTCCCAAAGTTCCAGGATTACAAGCATGAGCCACCCACCATGCCCAGCCAGGCCTTGCCTTAGTCAGACAGTAATCCACCACGGATTGGACCCCATTTCCTGGAGCAGCAGAAATGGCTCCTACCCAACAGAAACATCTTTTCCCACCAACCCAGTTTTTCAATTCCACCACTCTTCCATTTTTTTTCCTACTCTGATGCATCTTTTATTCAGTTCTGCATCTATATCTTCCTGTCCTTATAAAACTCTTGAATGACAGTAGTCTAGAAGGGCCTGTCCCTGGATCTGTCTCCACTCAAGATCCTCTCTTAATCTGTGTATTCTCAACATCCTTAGGACCTCTGTTTGATCTCTCCCTTTGTGTGTGCTTCTTTTTTGAAAAGATCTCCATTCGTCTCATCATAGTTTCTGCTATTCAAGTACTCTCTGGCTTAGATCCACTACTGTATCTATATCACCCTAATTATTTAATCTTATTAGAAAATGCAGAAATAAATTGTGTTTTTGCACATATACACCTATGAAGATGTGAGAAGGAGATGTCAAGCATCAGCCTCAGCCTTCTGGATTAAGTAACTAAATGGAGGTGACAGTCATCACTAAGATGGGAAAGATTTGAGAAGAAAATATTTAGGGGAGAATGACAAGATAATTAGTTTGGCCACTTTTAAGTTTGAGGTGTTTCTGAGGCTTGCAGGGAAAGTTACCAGGTTAACACTTATATTCATGATTCAGGAAGTTCTCAGGCTGTAGTATTTAAACACTTGAGGCCAGATGATATGACAACCTCAGGAGAGAGGGAAGAGAATAAGGTAGACCCAGAACAAAATTTTGAGTAAATCTGACATTTAATAAGAAAATAATTCAATATCAAGCAGAAAAATAGTCAGAGGGGCAAGGCACAGCCCTTCATAAAATGTATTATCATTGAAGGAAGAAGAACAGAAAGTTTTGAGAAGGAGAGACTGTTTAATCTTGCTACAGCGAGGTCCAGCAAGAATCGGGCTAAAACTTAAACTAAAAAAACAAAAATAAGATAAGGGCTGAAAGGCATCCATTGGATTCTTTGATATGGGTATTATTGATACACTTATAAAAGAAATGACCACCTCTATTTAAGTCCATGATGATGAGTAAAGGAACACCACCTGTATTCTTTAAAGAACTAATGCTTTCCTCTGACAAAAAGGGGATATTTTAGATGAATTTGCTTACTGTTAACTGATAAATTTGTAAATTGCAACTGCAGGAAAATGTTTACCACATATATAGTTTTTCTAAATATGCATTAAAAATCATTCTGGTATCACTTAGAAAGTTGAAGATGTGCATGTCTCAAACAACAAAATTTTCCTGTTTAGGTGAAATTCCTTGATATATATATAAGGAGACATGGTACTGGTGTTCATAACAAAAGTATTTGTAACATAAAAAGTAAAAACAATAACATCCATTTACAGTAGTATGTATATTGTATATACTACAAATATATACAGCAGTGAAAATCAGTGACTCTCAGCTGTATACATCAACATGAACACATCTCAAAAAAATAATGTGGAAAAGAAAAAAGAAAATAATAAACAGATACCCCATTATATAAATTCCCCAAATAGGAAAACCTAAACAATATGTAATCTCTGATATATTTGTGTATGTATATGTGTGTGTGTAAATATATATACACATGTATAAATATATATATATATATATACAAACACATACATATATACACATGCATATTTGGTAGATTATAAAGATATAAAGGACTAGGAAACTCAGAAATCACTATAGGGACAACTAGGTAAGAATGGAGAAGAGATAAAAGAGCAGTTCTCAAGATTCAAAGCAGGTGTCACCCTTACTGATAATATCTTATACTAATTATGTAGAGAGTACAGGCATGTTCATTTTATCATTAGTGTTTAAAATACTCATATCCTCATATCCATTATATATTTGTATGCATATACACCTGTGGGGCTTATAGATGTAATATCTGTGTTGTAATCCATATTTTTTAAAGTGCCTGTGTTATAACAATCAGTACTAAAATTATTTGGGGTGTAGCAGTTCAATTTTACCTGACTCATACCAATAACTACATTAAGTTAGATATTCCAACTTTGATTTTATGATGTTGTAGTCTTGTTTCTATTTAGCTTGTTGATTTGTTTTGGTTTTATAATTATCTGAGGCAATGAATATAAAAAAAGTTTCTGACTTTATATTTGACATGAAGTATATAAAGTAGTAATATTTTACTAAAATTATTAGTAAAGGAATACTGAAGATTTCTGAAGGTTATTTTTCTGTGAAAAATGTCAGTACATCACTCAGCTTTGGGCAGTATCAGTACTGAGTTTGGAAAGTGAGGCTGTAAATGAAAAGAAACTAGATAGAAGGCCAAGGAGTTTCCTACAGCTATTACACATGAGGTGATTATTGAAATCTCAAACACAAATTAACATATTTATATTGGTTTTTACAAATTCTCATTTCAAGCATAGGTTATTAAGCATGCAACAGAGCTTTTTGGTACTCAAACCAAACTCTTTACCCTCAAATAGAATGTTGTCTATAATGTAATGCTCTGTAACTCTGCCTGGAATAAATAAATTTTAAAGTTGCAAATCGGCAAATACCACTATGTGGGAGAAAAATCTATATTTTAATAAATTTATATTCTTTTTCCAGACACAATTTTGGTTGATAGAAAAAATATAGGCTTGAAACAAGGATACCTGATTTTTAATCATGCGTGTGCCAAAAAATAGTAAGTTTTGTGACACTGTTAACGATTACTTGAAATCTCTTTCCCCTAAACTACTCTTCCATAAATGATGAAGTTGGACTACATTTTTTAAAGTTTATTCCAGCTCAAGATGATTCTATGCATATATATGTATGCATATATACATATGTATGTAACATACCATTTCCTCAGCATGTAAATTGCACAGACATTCTTTGTATTAAGCTATTATCCCAGTCACAAATTCTATTGTGTTCCCTCACCTAGGATCACCTCACTTTCATGTGATATCCCTGAGGACACTTCTTGAGAAACTCCCATCTGGTGTTCCTTCTGTTCCTGCCTAAATTTTCATTTAATTGTAAAAGATGTCAAAGGCTTTTCATTTTAAAACTAACAAAAACAATTCAACAAAACCATACAATAACACATCTCAGGTCTGTAGTTTAAACTTTGAAATGAATTAAAGATAAAATAGAGACAAATGGATATATATTCACTTTTTTTCTATGTTAACAGATTTATTAAAATCAAAGTCCTTCAATATTCCCTTGCAAGTGGTTAGGGAAGAATGGGTAAAGTAAAGCAAGAAGTAATCTGGTTGATATTAGTTAGGGAATTCTAGTAATATAGATCACAATTTTAAAACTCTATTTAATTTTGCAATGTAGTCTATGTAACTCAACAGTGAGTAAAATAAAATCAATTTTTTCTTAAGTGCTTTGGGGCTATTAATTTGGGAGAGAGTTTTCTAGTGAAATTGAAGGACTTAAGGCTAATTCAGCCAAAGGCTATAGAAAAGAATCCCCAGGTGAATGATCTCACATAAGAAAATCATAATGTAAAATTTAAGGAGGCTGGAAACTCAAAAAATATGTGAAGCGTGAATTTAGAGAATTTTCAGCATAATCCATAAAGATGAACATAAAGTACTTTGTAAAGTCAATTGTAAAATGTCACATAATCCGAAGTTATTAAAACTGCCTTTATCAGTAACTACACTGGCTTCTTCAAGGCAGAAACAGAACCGTATCTAGTGACAGGGCATGATAAGACAAAACTAGCTTTCTGATCATTAAAACCCATCCTCTTAGCGCTAAGACTTTGCAAACTTAAGGTTTTTGAGGTATGCCCCATTTTCTTCATGGCATGCAATAGTGCTTTCTTGGGAACTCAGTAATATCACTACAAGTGCTAATTCAAAAGGGCCAGCAGAGATGTGGCATTAAGAATTGTAGATCTGGAGTTGGAGACCTAGCTCCCTCGATTCATTGCCATGGTGCCCTGGGCAAGCCATTTACCCTTGCTTGGCTTTTTCATCACCTACAAAATAGAGACTCTACCTTCTTAAGGCTGTAGGAAGAATGATTAAGATATTGCACATTGAACATTTAATAACTGTGATTCTTTACTATTAAGTTTCCCTCCAGCATTGATATTTCATTAAACTCTGTGCTAATCAAACATAAAAAGTAATTTTTGAAGTTAGTTCTAGTCCTATATAATCCATATTACATGTGGATAATCCACATGTAATATGGATTATATAGGACATATTCTGAAAATGAAAGTTTAGAGATTGACTGTGATGCACAAATAGATGCTCATGTTATAAAGCATTTGATCCTAGTTCATATGCTAAATATTAATAATTTTTACATAGTTTAAAAATAATTATCATTTTGCTTTTCTAAAATACCATGTTTCATTTTTATGTCACTTAGAAAAACAGGTTAATGAATATTCAGCCTCCTGGTATTTAAGGCAGTATAACTTGTCTAGTTTTCTAGAGGAAGAAAACAAAAATTATTTTCTATATTTCCATGAAATCTTATTCTTCACTGCCACTGCCATTGTCTTATGACTGTTCCTTAGGCTTCAACACTTTATCCCTTAGTCTTTGTTATTAAAGAGAGGAAACACATCATGTATACGACACTAAGGGACATTCATGCACTCATTTATTCAACAAGTAAGCAAGCATTCTGGAGCACATAGCTTTTTATTTTTTTATGCATTTTTTTTTTGTCTAGGGTCAGCTGTAAGTTCATTACAAATACTAGCTCATTTAATTATTACAAAAACCAAGTAAGTAGGGACTTACACGTATTTCACAGCTGAGGAAATTGAAGCACAGCAAGAACAAGCAATTTGCTCAAGCTTATATAACTAGTCAATGGTGAAGTCAGCATAGCTCCAGAATCCACTTTATTGTAAATCTCACTTGCTTTGGTTATTAGACTACAATGGAGAGACAGGATCTGATGTTTCAATCATGTAAGATCATTTTAGAAGATCATTTGTTTACTAAAAAAATCAAAAATGCAACTTTATAAAATGCCTTTCTTTATAAAATTATTGTCCTTCTAATAGTAGTTAGTAGTTGTTAAGTACATTCCCTTTGATAAATACTCATAGAAGTACTTCACATTTACTGTCTCATTAATGTTTTAAGTAGCTCTTTGAGGTAAGTAATATTAGTATCTCAATTTCACAGATAAGGATATTGAGGCTCACAGGGGCTGAATGGCCTGGCTTTCAATACACAGTTATTGAACACTAGGGCCAAAATTTAAACCCACACTTTTAAAACATAGGCTATTGTGACTCACTACAAATAACAAAGTCAAACACCTTTTACCAAACCATTGTTTTTTGGTCTACTTTAATGAGAGACTTTTAATGTAATGTCTGTTTTAAACAAAATTTTTAAAACATTTAGTATTATAACAAATTGAAAAATCCTAATAAGTTTCTTTGAATTCACTACCTATGGACTCTCCTTTTGAATCAGTTCATATTCTGGAAAACATCTTAATTCATTAGTATGACTTTTCAAAAGAAGACTTTTCAAAAGAAGACATTTATGCAGCCCACAAACATATGAATAAAAAGCTCATCATCACTGGTCATTAGAGAAATGCAAATCAAAACCACACTGAGATACCGTCTCACACCAGTTAGAATGGCGATCATTAAAAAAATCTGGAGACAACAGATGCTGGAGAGGATGTGGAGAAATAGGAACGCCTTTACACTGTTGGTAGGAGTGTAAGTTAGTTCATCCATTGTGGAAGACAATGTGGCAATTTCTCAAGGATTTAGAAATGGAAATACCATTTGACACAGCAATCCCATTACTAGGTATATACCCAAAGGATTATAAATCATTCTGTTATAAAGACACATGTACACATATGTTTATTACAGCACTGTTTACAATAGCAAAGACTTGGAACCAACCCAAATGCTCATCAATGATAGACTGGATAAAGAAAATGTGGCACATATACACCACAGAATACTATACAGCCATAAAAAAGGATGAGATTATCTCCTTCACAGGAACGTGGATGAATCTGGAAACCATCATTCTCAGTAAACTGACACAAGAACAGAAAACCAAATACCACATGTTCTCACTCATAAGTGGGTGTTGAACAATGAGAACACAGGGACACAGGGAGGGGAACATCACACACCAGGGCCTGTTGAGGGGTGGGGGAGCTAGGGGAGGGTTAGCAGGAAGTAGGGAGATTGAAGAGGGATTACATTAGGAGAAATACCTAATGTGGATGACAGGGTGATGGATACAGCAAACCACCATGGCATATGTATACCTACATAACAATCCTGCATGATCTGCACATGTACCCCAGAACTAAAGTATAATAAAATAAAAATAAAACAAATGAGAATATCATTTATTAATCCAACAAGTCTGTCTGGCTGTCTACCTATCTATCATTCCATCATTCCATCATCTATCTATTCATCCAGCTAGAGAGTATCGACTGTGTGCCAGGCATTATTCTATGGTTGGGGGTTCATTGCTGAATAATCTCCATCTTCCTGGATCTTATGCATTAATGAAAATATTCACAAAACCTTTTTCTGCCTTCTCAGGGTCAGTGTTTTAAGGTGAAATAGTGGGCGCAGTCCAATATAACAACCAGATTTCCATTCTGGGCTGATTAAGTAGCTGAGGAAACTTACCCTGAAATAGAAAATATAAGAAAGGAAGCAAGTTGATGACAAAAGATGACAAATTCATGTTTTAAAAAATAAATTTTATTATGTATATTTGAGGCATGTCATAAGCCTCAAATGACAAATCCGCTTTTGTACCAGTTAGTCTAAAGTGCCTGTTGGAAAATCAGGTTGAGATTTCCCTGAGACAGTGACTTCAGCCCAGAAATAACGTCTGATGGGTTAGCTGTAAGGGAAGCAATGAGAGGGAATGTGATTATCCTAGACAGAGTACAGAATTCTAAAACCACCTCTCAGAGAACAAAATAGCTCAGGCCCATCACATACCTTCTAGAAATTGTTGGAATTCTCAATGTGTATGGTGCAGACAGAGAAGTTTCTAAAATATTATATCACTGACTTATTTCAAATTCTTCAGCCTCCTTTTAGTCCAGTTTGCTAACATTAACTTTTCCCCAGTCCTTGATTTGCCTGGGTTTTATATCTTTCCTCCGGTTTGCATTTCCATGTAGTTTTCCCCAGACCCCATTTTTGTCTGTCCTTTGGTGTGAGTTCTTGTCTCTCTCTACCTACAAGCCCACCTCTAATTGCTCCCAGGAAGCTCCTGTTGTCCTGTCCTCCAATTCGTTAAAGGTTTCCCTGACAAGGAAGTCTGAGTTAACTTCCCCTAAACAGGATTCCACAGAAACCTGTATTTGTGTCTATTCTAGCAACTATCACCTTGTTTTTATTGCAATCATCACTTTGTCTTGTTTTCTTCCACTATGGTGCATACCCTTTGAAATGATAGATCTTTCTTACTTTGCATTTTAATCTTCATCGTTTATATCTGCCTCTAGAAGGACTCACTATTTTTTATTGAGTAGAAGGATATTGAATATAATTTTATTTTTAGATTGTATTAATTCAACAGAATAGGATTTAGTTTGCATTAGGCTCACTGGTAAAAATGAAAGAAAACACAACTGTTGACAAAAGGATAGTCTTGCACTGATTTGGAATCATTTGTCTTATTTCAGATTGTGTACATAGAGCCTTATACAGAATGTATCATTTTTTAAAACTTTCAAATATATCTTTGCTTTTATCTGTCTCCTTTCATTTGTCCTTCTCTAAAAAAACCTATTAATACAAAGTGGAGAATATAATCTATAATAATCAAACCTCTCCTTTGCTCTTCATTCTTACTATGATTGGCCAGAATTCCCTCTTGTTACAAACTGTTTTGAGTCAGTTTGTCTCTGTAGCTGTCTTCAGGATTTCTGTAAGCACCTGAAGACTCTGGTAGGTAGACAGTATCTATTATAACTCCTACCTCACAACTCACCTGCATGTGGTATATTACAAAGAAAGCAAGCCTAGATTAAACTCTGTCCAACGTGCAAACATATATTAGCCAAGAGGTATAAAATAGTTATTATCACCCTTTCTTTTAGCCTGGAAAAATCGCACACTGTCCTTAAGCTCTTTAACTCATTTTTTCAATGGCGAGTTAACTTTTTTTTATTGTACTTTAGGTTGTGGGGTACATGTGCAGATCATGCAGGGTTGTTGCATAGGTGCATACATAAGCAGGTGGTTTGCTGCCTCCATTCCCCCTTCATCTATATTCAGCATTTCTCCCCATATTCTCTCTCTCACCCTCCCCACCCCCCAGTGTCCCTCCCCTCACCCCCCACAACTGACCCCAGTGTGTGATGCTCTTCTCCCTGAGTCCACAAGTTCTCATTGTTCAACATCCGCCTATGAGTGAGAACATGTGGTGTTTGGTTTTCTGTTCTTGTGTCAGTTTGCTGAGAATGATGGTTTCCAGATTCATCCAAGTCCCTACAAAGGACACAAACTCATCGTTTTTTATGGCTGTGTAGAATTCTATGGTGTATATGTGCCACATTTTCTTGATCCAGTCTATCATTGATGGGCATTTGGGTTGGTTCAAGGTCTTTACTAGTGTACACAGTGCTGCAGTGAACATACATGTACTTGTGTCTTTATAATAGAATGATTTATACTCCTTTGGGTATACATCCAGTAACAAATTGCTGGGTCAAGTGGAATTTCTATTTCTAGATCCTTGAGGAATCGCCACACTGTCTTCCACAATGGTTGAACTAATTTACACTCCCACCAACAGTGTAAAAGTATTCCTATTTCTCCACAGCCTCTCCAGCATCTATTGTTTCCAGATTTTTTAATGATTGCTATTCTAGCTGGCATGAGATGATACTTCAATGTGGTTTTGATTTGCATTTCTCTAATGACCAGTGATGATGACCATTTTTTCATATGTTTGTTGGCCTCATGTATGTCTTCTTTTGTAAATTGTCTGTTCATATCCTTTGCCCACTTTTGAATGGGCTTATCTGTTTTTTTCTTCTAAATCTGTTTTAGTTCTTTGTAGATTCTGGATATCAACCCTTTGTCAGATGGGTAGATTGCAAAATTTTTTCCCATTCTGTTGGTTGCTGGTTCACTCTAATGATCGTTTCTTTTGCTGTACAGAAGCTCTGAAGTTTAATTAGATCCCATTTGTCTATTTTGGCTTTTGTTGCCATTGCTTTTGGTGTTTTAGTCATGAAGTCCTTGCCTCTGCCTATGTCCTGAATGGTTTTGCCTAGGTTTTCTTCTAAGGTTTTTATGGAGTTAAGTCTTATGTTTAAATCTTTAATTCATCTGGAGTTAATTTTAGTATAAGGTGTCAGGAAGGGGTCCAGTTTCTGTTTTCTGCACATTGCTAGCCCGTTTTCCCAACACCATTTATTAAACAGGGACTCCTTTCCCCATTGCTTGTTTTTGTCAGGTTTGTCAAAGATCAGATGGCTGTAGATGTGTGATGTTGATTCCGAGGCCTCTTCTCTGTTCCATTGGTCTATATCTCTGTTTTGGTACCAGTACCATGCTGTTTTGATTATTGTAGCATTGTAGTATAGTTTGAAGTCAGGCAGCAAGATGCCTCCAGCTGTATTCGTTTTGCTTAGGATTGTCTTGGTTATGCGGACTCTCTCTTGGTTCCATATGAAGTTTAAAGTGTTTTTTTCCAGTTCTGTGAAGAAGATCATTGGTAGCTTGATGGGGATAGCATTTAATCTATAAATTACTCTGGGCAGTATGGCCATTTTCATGATATTGATTATTTCTAACCATGAGCATGGGATGTTTTTCCATCTGTTTGTCTCGTCTCTTACTTGGTTGAGCAGTGGTTTGTAGTTCTCCTTGGAAAAGTCCCTTATATCCTTTGATAGTTGTATTCCTAGGTATTTTATTCTCTTTATAACAATTGTGAATGGGCATTCACTCTTGATTTGGCTCTGTTTGTCTGTATTGGTATATAAGAATGCTTGTGATTTCTGCACATTGATTTTGTATCCTGATACTTTGCTGAAGTTGCTTATCAGCTTAAGGAGAATTTGGGCTGAGACAACGGGCTCTTCTAAATATATAATCATGTTGTCTGCAAATAGAGACAATTTAATTTTAAGACTAAATTTAATTTTATGACATTCTGATGGCAGCAGTAGCAATCAGCATTGTGATAGTCAAGTGACAGCTTCTTCTGTAAAGTGTATTAAAAAATGACAAATGAGATTCCACACCAAAGGTAATTCTTTGCTTGCTATACATATTCTTATACTTAATTAGGAAATTTTTTCTAAATTACCACAGGATTGAAAAATACTCATCCATATGCTAATTAACAAAATATATATTTTCATAAGGACCTCTGAAGTATTAAGTAACCAATTTTTAAGTGTTAATTTCTGATTAGGATATTTAGTAATTGCTTCTTGATAAATTAATCCCAAAAACTTGGTACTCAAAAATAACAAGTATCATTTTTTTCCTCACATTTCTGCAATTTTGTTAAGAGACAATGAAGGGAACTCTTTTTTGCTCCACTTGGAATCTTTTAGGAATGAAATGCCCAAAATGACCTCTTTATTTACCTGTCTCAGCAAGGACAGTTGGAAAAGAAGACTGACTAGCCTGCCCTCTCTCTCTTTCTATCCCTCTCTCTGTCCCTCTCATTCTCTCCACGTTTTCTTTCTGTATGCTTAGCTGGGACTACTTTACCTTTTGGCAGCTTCATGGTATTAGCTTTCTTCCAAACATAGAAGTAGAAGCTAAGATGGGAGACTAGTAGCAGCTCTTGTGTGCCACTCTCACAAGAAGGAAAAAAAGGGCCACTGAACACTGACCCTATATGCTGATCGTCTGAGAAACTAATTGGGATCAATTAAAGCAGAAGGGGTAATCATGTTGTTTTTGTCATTGGTTCTGTTTATGTGATGGATTAGGTTTATTGATTTGCATATGTTAAACCAGCCTTGCATCCCAGGGATAAAGCTGACTTAATCGTGGTGGATAAGCTTTTTGATGTGCTGCTGGATTTGGTCTGCCAGTATTTTATTGAAGATTTTCACATCGATGTTCATCAGGGCTATTGGCCTGAAATTTTCTGTTTGTTGTTGTTGTTGTTGTTGTTGCTGCTGTGTCTGTGCCAGGTTTTAGTATCAGGATGATTCTGGCCTGATAAAATGAGTTAGGGAGGAGTCTCTCTTTTTCTATTGTTTAGAATAGTTTTAGAGGGAATGTTACCAGCTCCTTTTTGTACCTTGGGTAGAATTTGGATGTCAATCAGTCTACTTCTGAATTTTCTTTGGTTGGTAGGCTATTAATTACTGCCTCAATTTCAGAACTTGTTATTGGCCTATTCAGGGATTTGACTTCTTCCTGGTTTAGTCTTGGGAGGGTGTTTGTATCCAGAAATTTATCAGTTTCTTCTAGATTTTCTAGTTTATTTGCATAGAGGTGTTTATAGTATTCTCTAATGGTAATTTGTGTATCTGTGGGATCAGTGGTGATATCCCCTTTATTATTTTCTATTGCATCAATTTGATACTTCTCTCTTTTCTTGTTTATTAGTCTGGCTAATGGACTCTTTTGTTGATCCTTTAAAAAAAACAGCCCATGGATTCATTGATTTTTTTTAATGGGTTTTCTGTGTCTCTGTCTCCTTCAGTTCTGCTCTGATCTTAGCTATTTCTTGTCTTCTGCTAGCTTTTGAATTTGTTTGCTCTTGCTTCTCTAGTTCTTTCCATTTTGATGATAGGGTGTCAATTTAGAACTTTCCTGCTTTCTCTTATGGACATTTAGTGCTATAAATTTCCCTCCACATACTGTTTTAAATGTGTCCCAGGGATTCTGGTACACTGTGTCTTTGTTCTCATTGGTTTCAAAGTGCATATTTATTCCTGCCTTATTTCATCAAGTAGTCATTCAGGGGCACATTGTGCAGTTTCCATGTAGTTGTGCAGTTTTGAGTGAGTTTCTTAATCCTGAATCCTAATTTGATTGCACTATGGTCTCAGAGACTGTTATAATTTCTGTTCTTTTGCATTTGCTGAGGAGTGTTTTACTTCCAATTATGTGATAGATGTTAGAATAAGTGCAATGTGGTGTTGAGAAGAATGTATATTCTGTGGATTTGGGGTGGAGAGTTCTGTAGATGTCTATTAGGTCCGCTTAGTTCAGAGCTGAGTTCAAGTCCTGGATATCCTTGTTAATTTCCTATCTCATTGATCTATCTAATATTGAAAATGAGGTGTTAAATCTCCCACTATTATTGTGTGGGAGTCTGTCTCCTTGTAGGTCTCCAAGAACTTGCTTTATGAATTGGGGTGCTCCTATATTGGGTGCATAGATATTTAGGATAGTTAGCTCTTTCCATTGTATTATACAAAACTCAACAGCCCTTCACACTAAAAACTGTCTATAAAATAGGTATTGATGGAACGTACCTCAAAAATAAGAGCTATTTATGACAAACCCACAAATTCCCTTTGAAAACCAGCATAAGACCAGGATTCCCTCTCTCACCACTCCTATAGTATTAGAAGTTCTGACCAGGTCAATCAAGCAAGAGAAAGAAATAAAGGGTATTCAGTTAGAAAAAGATGAAGTCTAATTGTCTCTGTTTGCAGATGACATGATTGATTGTATGTTTAGAAAACCCCATCGTCTCAGCCCAAAACCTCCTGAAGATGATAAATTCAGCAAAGTCTCGGGATACAAAATTGATGTGCAAAAATCAGAAGCATTCCTATACACCAATAATAGACAAACAGAGCCAAATCATTAGTGAACTCCCATTCACAAGTGCTACAAAGAGAGTAAAATACCTAGGAATACAACTTACAAGGGATGTGAAGAAAAGACCTCTGAAATAAGAGAGGACAAAAACAAATGGAAAAACATTCCATGCTCATGGATACAAAGAATCAATGTTATGAAAATGGCCATACTGCCCAAAGTAATTTATAGATTCAATGCTATCCCGATCAAGCTAACTTTGAATTTCTTCGCAGAATTGGAAAAATTGGAAAAAACTACTTTAAATTTCACATGGAACCAAAAAAAGCCATCATAGCCAAGACAATCCTAAGCAAAAAGAACAAAGCTGGAGCATCACGCTACCTCACTTCAAACTACAAGGCTACAGTAATAAAACAGCATGATAGTGATACCAAAACAGATATATAGACCAATGGAACAGAACGGAGTCCTCAGAAATAACACCATGCATCTCCAACCGTCTGATATTTGAGAAATCTGACAAAAACAAGTAATGGGGAAAGGATTCTCTATTTAATGAATGATGTTGGGAAAATTTGCTAGCCATATTCAGAAAGCTGAAACTGGATCCCTTCCTTACACCTTATATAAAAATTAACTTAAGATAAATTAAAGACTTAAAGATACAACCTAAAACTATAAAAACTCTAGAAGAAAATCTAGGCAATACCATTCAGGACATAGGCATAGGCAAAGACATCATGACTAAAACACCAAAAACAATGGCAACAAAAACCAAAATAGACAAATGGGATCTACTTAAAGAACTGCAAAGCAAAATAAACTATCATCAAAATGAACAGGTAACCTACAGAATGTGAGAAAACTTTTGCAATCCATCCATCTAACAAAGGGCTAATATCCAGAATCTACAAGTAACACACAAATTTACAAGAAAAAAACAACCCCATCAAAAAATGGGCAAAGGATATGAGCAGACGCTCTTCAAAAGAAGACATTTATGCAGCCAACAAACATGAAAAAAGGCTCATCATCACTGTTCATTAGAGAAATGAAAATCCAAACCATGATGAGATACAATCTCATGCCAGTTAGAATGGCAGTCATTAAAAAGTCAGGAAACAACAGATGCTGGAGAGGATGTAGAGAAATGGGAATGCTTTTACACTGCTGGTGGGAGTGTCAATTAGTTCAACCATTGTGGAAGACAGTGTGGCAATTCCTTAATTATCTATTTGCATAGAGGTGTTTATAGTATTCTCTAATGGTAATTTGTATATCTGTGGGATCAGTGGTGATATCCCCTTTATTATTTTCTAATGGCCCAGCTATCCCATTACTAGGTATATACCCAAAGGATTATAAATCATTCTTCTATAAAGACACATCCACACATATGTTTATTGCACCCCTCTTCACAATAGGAAAGACTTGGAACCAACCCAAATCCTCATCAATGATAGACTGGATAAAGAAAATGTGGCACATATACATAATGGAATACTATATAGCCATAAAAAAGGATGAATTCATGTCCTTTGCAGGGGCATGGATAAAGCTGGAAACCATCATTCTCAGCAAACCAACACAAGAAACGAAAACCAAACACTGCATATTCTCACTCATAAGTAGAAGTTGAACAGTGAGAACACATGGACACCAAGGGAAACATCACACACCAGGAACTGTCAGGGGATGTGGTCTTGGGGAGGGATAGCATTCTGAGAGCTACCTAATGTAGATAACTGGTTGACAGGTGCAGCAAAGCAACATGACACGTGTATACCTATGTAACAGGCCTGCACGTTCTGCACATGTATCCCAGAACTTAAAGTATAATAAAATTTAAAGAAAGCAGAAGGGGAACAGGGGAACACAGCAAGCAAGAGGAGCAAAGCTGGGCACTGAGCTTTCTGGTTTCAGCATGGAGCCAGGAAAACCTCTCTAACATGGGAAAGGGTGAATAAGTTAGAACGCCCAGGGGGATTCATGCTCTCATCAGGGACCTGTGCAAGACTGGGATAGGGAAAATCCCCCAGCTCCCCTGCTCCCACCCCACACCACACCCACCGCACTTCTAGACTAAAGCGGAGAAGCACTTAGATGTTATGCAGGGGCAATTCTCAAGTCCAAGGTACCTCTACAATCTTTGGGCTCCAAAGCCTACCAACACTGGTGCCATAGACCCAATAGAGGCCATAGTTATGGTGTCTGGGATTAGCAAAATTGCTCCATCCCCACCCCCTTACAACCACACCACTCATCCCCCACCCCTCACACCTCCACCTCCTGCCAACCCTACTAGAGGGGATTTGGCACCAGCTTTCAGCCCAGTGGTCTCCCTTCAGCCTGAACTAGGCCAGCCACTCCACCCATTCCTGCCACTAGCAGCCAGGTAGGCAATGCTTGCTAGAGGTTCCAGTCCCTGCTTCTGTGTGAACTCAACTGGAGTGTGCATCCAGAAGCACCTGGCAGCACAGGCATCCCCACACACCTCAGCTGCTAATAACCAGGCAAGCAGTGCCTACTAGAGCTTCTGGCCCTGTGGTCTTGTTTCTGTGAGAACTTAGCTAGAAAGCACAGCTTCCTTCGTCCCAGGAAACATATGGATAGCAGAGTGCATGACCCACCCACCTGCATCACTGATAATCTAGAAGGTGGAAAAAGCCTTCTAGAGCCTCTGGCCCAGTGGTCCTGCTTCTGTGGGAACTTTTTTTGTCCCAGTAGAAACCCAGATGCTCCGCCCATCCCTGCTGCTGGTACCCGAGTGTACCATACCTGCTAGACCTTCTGGCTCAGCTGTTCTACTTCTTCCTGAATTTGCCAAGGGGCACAGCTTTCTGTTGCCCTGAAAACACCCCAATGTCAGGGCATGCAACTGCACCCACACCAACCTCTCCTTGCTAGATAGGCCATACCCAGTAGAGCTTCCCACCCTGTGGTCCCAATTCCACCTAAAACTGCAAACAGATACAGTTATCTGTTTCATAGGAAGCACACAGACAGCAGATTAGAACCATCCTGACAAGAATACAGCTTGTCTGCCAACTACAGCCCCTGACTGAGGAAGCCTTGTCAGCCAGAACAAAAGAAATATGGGTACGCAGACAGCAATCAGAGAGGGCCTCTCCAAGATGCAGGAGTGGACTAGAAGTGAAGCCATTCAACCAAGCACATCTGTACCATAATCAACCCCTCAAAGAAGAAAACAACAACAATAAAATCCATCCAAAGGATAGCAACTTCAAAGATTGAAAGAATATCATCCCACACAAATAAGAAAAAAAACAGCACAGAACTCTGGCAACTCAAAAAGCCAGAGTGTCTTCTTACCTCCAAATAACCACAGTAGCTCCCTAGCAGCGGTTCTCAACCAAGCTAAAATGGCTGAAATGTCAGAAATATGAATAAGAATATGGATAGGAATGAAGATTATCAACATACAGTAGGTAGTCAAAATGCAATCCAAGAAATCTAAGGATTACAATAAAACAATACAGGAGCTGATAGACAAAATGGCCATTATAAGAAAAAACTAACTAATCTTATGGAGCAGGAAAACACACTAGAAAAACTTCATAATGTAATCACAGGTATTAACAGCAGAATTGACCAAGCTGAGGAAAGAATCTCAGCTTAAATACTGGCTCTCCAAAATAAATTAGTGAGACAAAAATAAAAGAAAAACAATAAAGAATGAACAAAACCTCTGATAAATATGGTATTATCTAAAGAGACCAAATCTGTAACTCATTGGTGTCCCTGAGAAAGAAGATTAAAAGCCAAGCAATGTGGAAAACACGTTTTAGGATATCATCTATAAAAATTTCCCCAACCCTACTGGAGAGGTCAACATTCAAATTCAGAAAATGCAGAGGACCCCTGCAAAATACTACACTATCCCCAAGAAGACCATCCCCAAGACACATAGTCATTAGATTCTCCAATAGTGAGATGAAAGAAAAAATGTTAAAAGCAACTAGAGAGGAGGAGCAGGTTACCCACAGAGGAAACCCTATCAGGTTAACTGCCGAGTTGTCAGTAGAAACCCTACAAACCAGAAAAGACTGGGAGAATATATTCAGCATTCTTAAAGAAAATAATTTTCTGCCAAGAATTACATATTCAGCCAAACTAAGCTTTGTAAGCAAAGGAGAAATAAGACCATTTTCAGCCAATGAAATGCTCAGAGAATTCATTACCACCAGACTTACCTTACAAGAAGCCCTGAAGGGAGGGCTAAATATGGAAAAGAAATACCATTCCTGGCCACTACAAAAAAACACAAGTACATAGACCAGTGACATTATAAAGCAGCCACACAAACAAGTCTGCATAATAACCAGTTAACATGATGACAAAATCAAATCTGCACATGTTAATACTAACCTTGAAAGTAAGTGGGCTAAATGCTTCAGTTAAAAGGCACAGAATAGAAGACTGGATAAAGAAGCAAAACCCAACAGTATTGTGTCTTCAGAAGGCCAGTCTCACATGCAGTGACATCCATAGGTTCAAATAAAAGGGACGGAGAATAATCTGTCATGTCAATGGAAAACATTAAAAGGTAAGGCTTGCTCTTCTAATTTCAGACAAAACAGACTTTAAACCAACAAAGATTTTAAAAAAAGACAAAGAAGGGCATTTACAAAATGGTAAAGGTTTCAATTCAACTAGAGGACCTAACTGTCCTAAAAAAATATACACCCAACACAGGGGCACCCGGATTCATAGAGGAAGCTCTTAGAGACTGAGGAAGAAAAGAAATTTTTTGTGTGTCATTACTTTTTCTTTCTTTCTTTGATCATTTTAATCACTTCCTAACTTCACCATCATGTTTACTTTTCCTTGATATTCTTCTGAATGGTTGAATTTCTGTCTGAACAGAAATAAATTGAATGATACTTGCAGAGTAAAAAACCAACAATAAAAGTGCCATTTTAAAATAGTCATCTTTTACTAATAATACAGGTTATTTTTATTTTTATAGATGTAAGGGTACAAGTGCCGTTGTGTTACATGGATATATTGTGCAGTGGTGAAGTCTGAGCATTTAGTGTACCACTATTTAGTCACCCAAATAGTGTACATTGTACACAATAGGAAGTATTGCATCCTTCACCCCACTGCCTCCCAACCACCTTTTAAAGTTTCCAATATCTATTATTCTACTCTAATTGAACAGTTTTCCTTAAAATGTAAAAGCAGGTAAACATTCAATAAAAATTCCAAGAACCACTTAATTAGGTTAGATTGATTTTTCTTTTTTTTTTTTTTTATTGTACTTTAGGTTCTGGGATACATGTGCAGATCATGCAGGATTGTTGCATAGGTACACATATGGCAATGTGGTTTGCTGCCTCAATCCCCCCATCACCTATATCTGGCATTTCTCCCCATGTTGTCCCTCCCATGCCCCCTACAACAGACCCAAGTATGTGATGCTCCCCTCTTTATGTCCATATTGTTCAACATCCACCTATGAGTGATACAATGTGGTGTATGATTTTCTGTTCTTTTGTCAGTTTGCTGAAAATGATGGTTTCCAGATTCATCCATGTCCTTATGAAGGGCACAAACTCATCGTATTTTATGGCTGCATAGTATTTCATGGTGTATATGTGCCACATTTTCTTTATCCAGTCTATTGTTGATGGACATTTGGGTTGGTTCCAGGTCTTTGCTATTGTAAACAGTGCCGCAGTGAACATACATGTGCATGTGTCTTTATAATAGAATAAATTATAATTCTTTGGGTGTATACCCAGTAATGGGGTTGCTGGGTCAAATGGCATTTCTATTTCTAGGTCCTTGAGGAATTGCCACACTGTCTTCCTCACTTACATTTAAAATAATAGTTGCCTAAATCAAGCCGGTGGAAGTAAAATGAAAATATCTAACTCTCACATTTGAAACATGATGAGTGTAATTATGTGCGTGTGTGTGTGTGTGTGTGTGTGTGTGCTGTGTGTCCTAAATTATAAGCAACTTTGAAGAAAACCTCCAATTGTTAAAGCAATACTTTTGTGATCACATTTTTCTCAAACCCAAGAGAAGATGTTCTTATTAGCGTTAGGTTTGTGAAAATTTGTTTTGAAAAGTTGCTGCTTTTGTTATAGCAACAGTACAATAACTAGAACATTTAGCTGAAATTATCAAAAATGAGTCTGATTGTAGACTAAAAATTTTTAATACTATTTTAAAGTCATAGTCGTATCATATAGATTGTATTATCTTCTTTCTTCAAATTTAGCTGCATTGTGAATTCTTCCCTGTCCTCTCATGGAGAATCAATCTTTTCCTTATCCATATTCCTGTAATATTGTTTACACATTCCTTTAGTAGTTATCATATCACTCTGTAGTCATTTTACATGTCCGTGACATTTTCTGGACAGTAATTTGCTAGGAACACTCATGGAATTTTATTTGCATTCTTATAACAAGGATTTTAGACAGGGCCTTGCACATACCAGGCAGAAAAAGACATATTTTCTGATTAAATCATAAAGTTTAAGAATATATTTTTATACTTCTTAATACAGTGATGTGATAAAATATATAGTTCCATATTTTTAGAATGAAATTTTCCAGGAAGGGTCACTTTTGGGGTGAACTGTTGTGTTCAAAAAACCTTCAGCATGATTGTTTCTCCTTGAGATTGATTTTTCTTAGGTTTTCAAGAAAAAAAAAAAAATACTGAATCCCTTTGCTGCAAAGGGCTAGATCAGCTAAGCTTCTTTTGTTTGTTTGTTTGTTGTACATCTGAGAGCCCATAAAGAACAGGAGCAGGCTAACATATGCATTGAAAAGTAAGTCTCTTAAAATCTGCCTTTTTTTAAGAGATGGTTACTTTCTTTGGCATTCACTAACCTAGCTAGTACATTTTATATAGTAACAGGAATATTGGTGTTCTTTTTAGCATTCAGAAGGCCCAGTTGCATATAGAAATAGAGCTGTGGCTTTATGACTATGCTGTGTATGTATATATATACATATATATTTTGTAATAACACAAGTTAAAAGAAGAGTGAGAGAAACAAATTTTCCATCTAAAGTTTCATATTGGGCTTGCTGAAACTGAAACTACTATCTCATAATTGAATTTCCAAAAATTTTAACCTGACAAAAATATTTCCACAGCTGAGAAAAATAACAAGGAATAGCTTTCCCTTTCACATGTTATTTCCAGGTCAGGATAGCACCAAGTCTGGGGTACTAAGAAGGTCTAGCCCAAGAGGTAGGTCATGACAATGACATGGAGTCACACAAGAAGGCTGAGTAACTTCTCAGCTAGTGTACAGCATCTCCAGTGACGGCCTGTGTTTCCATCCTCCGTTTAAGGGTGTGGCGTGCTTCTCCAAACATCACAACATGAGGTCAGAGTGTGGAAAAATATGTGAAGTTAGAATTGTTAGAATGGTCAAAATATATACAACCAGGTGATTGTGAAAGACAAATTGAAGACCTGTTTCCTCTAGTAGTTTCCTCATTTCCAGTTTTGGGATAATATCTACCTTAGAATTACATAAGGACTAATGGTGTGGTTATAGGAAGACAGATTTTATTGTAAAATACGAATATATTTCAGAGTCTAAGGACAAATTACATACTTCAAGTGGTACAGAATTTTCCATAACTGGAGAAATATAGACATAGGCCAGCAAATCATTTTACAGGGAGTTTATGAAAGCTATTCAAATATGAGAAGTATTTAAATTGGGTTAATGGTTCCCAAATGTTGATTAATAGAAAAAAATGAATTCTCATTATTCTTGGGTGAAATAAGAATTTTTCTTTCATTTTCATGAATTTATTTAAAATAGGAACATTTTAAATCTTATCTTCTCTATTTATGGCAATAGAATATTCTTTACTTGAAACCATAATACAAGTATATGAGTTGTTAATGCTCTTGTTGAGAAAAATAGTAAGTGGACACCCTAACAAATCTTAAAATTTTTGGAAATTTGAATTGTCTCTGATATCTGAATATCAGAAGAAAGGGATAAGAGAACTGTTATTTTCTCTTAAATGCCTGAAACTTTTAAATTTTCCCTCTTTATGCCCAGTAACATAGGAAAAATAAGATATTGTATGAAAGGGAAACTATACCTAAATTTCTCTTTGATGACAATATTATTAATAATCTTGATTCCCTCGAGGCATTAGACTCACTTGGCCACTGATTGTAGCAACTTTCTAATTAGCATTTGATATTTCTTCTGCTTTGACATATGCTGCTGTCTATCCTATTACTACTTTGCCTACTCTCAACTATGAATTTCTTCAGTTTCCATTTTCTGGCATTGAATTCCTGGCATACTTTAGATTATGTTTCAACTCAATGTGACCCTAGATTATTGCTATCTGCATGTATATTTGACATACACCATAAACCTTGTGACTTGCCTTTTAGAATAGACCCTGGAGAGTGAGGAGCGCCAACTTCCAATACTCCAGCAATCCTCATTCATGGCTGACATAGAAATTATGGGAAAGGTTTTCATCCTGAGATCTGAGGGTGGCTAGCTTGGCAGTGGAAATTGAATATTCTTGTACTGGAAGGCCCCACATGAAGCTACTCAGACCACACTCCTTGGGAAGGAATTGCATCCCAAACACATATAGATACTAGAGCACTTTGGTAATATATTGCAGTTGCTCTCTTTTTATGTGCAATTTAACACTATATTGTCCACCAACTTTTGCCACTTTGAAGCAGGTTTAACCTACCAGGCAGAGCTCTGAAGCACCGTAACTGACTGGCACTCTCTGGTGAAACAGCCTTTCAGATGCTATTTTACAGTCTTTATCCAGTTGCAAGCATCAATGCACAAATACCGATGGATACTGACTAGCAAAGGGACTAGGAATAGACCCCACCTGGGCAAATGAAACAAGTTTAGGTTTTCCAAGTAGCACAGAAAGAATTCAGTATGGCCAGGATATTCAATCAAAAATTCAGCATCATTATCCAATAACAGGAGCATATCCATTTAAGTCACCAAAAGACATGCATCCCATCAGACCTTTTGGAAATTTCCCTGATTCCTTCAGTCACAGCTGTATATACTTGAATACAAGCTGTATAGAACACAGCCTTGCATGAAAAACTAGAGGGAAATCTTCCTTGACTAGGTTTACTTCATCAGTCTTGGCATGAGACTGTATCAGCAATGAAAAAAAACACTGCCCTTGGGCCAAATCTGACCTGTGCCACCTGTTTACAAGTTAAAGTTCTGTTGGAAACAGCCACCACACTTTTTAGTGTATTGTCTTGTGCTGCTTCACACTACAGGGGCAAATTTGAGTAGTTGAGACAGAGACGAAGTGGCCCTCAAAACTCAAAACTTGATCTCAGTCCCTTTATGGAAAAAAGTTTCCTGGCCTTACTATTATAGAACTAGAATCAGAACACTTAGGCCTGAACCACTTCACTTCCTTTCTAACAGGCTTGCAAAATTTTGTTCACACACATCGCTTTATATGATGCTTCCAAAGCAGAAAGAGAGTAAGTTAGCCAGATATGTCTGAGAGTTGTGAAACATCTTCCACATTTTTGCCAGAGCCTTGAAAAATTATTTTGAAGTTGTGGCAAAGGAGGATAGGAGATTTCTTTGTATCCCTTTCAGATGAAACATAAAAATATCACTTGTCATCTATCAACTCAATTTATTTGGCAGTAGAATCTGACTGCAGTTTCTTTAAACTGGAAATAAGACAAGAGGCCACTCACACAGACACAGTTGTTATTGTTTACTCCACTTTATATAGGATTGATGATGTTCTCTGAAAAAAAAAGGTTATTGACAATTGTCTGTATAATTCTGTCATGAGAAACAAATAACCAGAGTCTGAATTCTAATTATCTTCACTTCCACTTTTTATGTAGTTCTTTTATTATATATTTTAATTATTTTGTTTTGATTCAACTTAATGTCACCCAAATATTAATTGGCCAAAGAGAACCACTCAATAAATGCAAATTGATTCTGTCCCCAGACATAGATATTGACTAATTCAAGTTTAATGAGCCTCAAAATAGCATTTTAAGTATATTTTTATTTTTTATAGACTTTAATCATATCTGTCTTTAGGGCTTGGATTTAGAAATGCTAAAGAACTATTCTGGACTAATTAAGCCTGCTCACCTGACAGGTTTTCCGCAGCTCAGCAGATTCTCTGCTGAGGGCGATAGCACCCGTAGTTACAAGAAGAAGGAAAAAAAGGAAATTATATTGAAACAGATTTTGACAATTTGGAGACAATTCCATCCTCGAGAATTGCTCTATATAAGTGTCGCATATTTCTTCAAAATTGTGTATTTGGCAAACACTGGATAATTGTGTCATCTCTATACCAGAACCTGAAGCCTGTGCTGAGATCCTCCTCTCAGATCAAGGAATTCTTCCAATGGGTGGAAACCTGCAAAAGGCTGACATTTAAAAGACTGGGAAAATGTAAAATTGTGGTGTTACTAAGCCCAGACTAAGAATATTTATTTAGATTGCTTTGAATTATGATCTAAATATTCAGAAATATAATTATTCTACAGATAATTAAACACATTCTTCTACTGTATAAACTGCTGCAGGGGGAAGAAGAGGCTAAATAATTTTGGAAGCTGTGCCAACTCTCATGGGACACCAATGTGGCATTTAATTTTCTAAAGAAATAAATTACTAGAGTAAATAGCATTCAAATGGCAAGCCAGTTTTCCCAACAGTGTGTATTGAACAGATTGTCTTTTCCCCAATGTATGTCCTTAGTGTGCCTTATCAAAACTTCTCATGCACACCATAAATATATATAGCTACCACGTACCCACATATAAGAAAAATTTTAAAAAAATATAGAAACATAAATGACAAGTCAGTAGGTGGGATGGAACACAAATGAAACAGTAATTCAGAGCCCATATAACTTTAAAATATTTTATAATTGATATTTAAATAATATAAATAAGATGATATGTTGAAATATTGGACCTGGGCTCAAACTTCACTTTGTTTTTACTACTTTTGCAGAAAAAGGAAACTTACTGGCATGGGGTCCCGAGTAAATGAGATAATGCACATAACAATTTTCAGAGTGCCTGGCATCTTAAAGTTTCTGATCAAATATTAACAACCTCTCAGATTCTCTGAGCTGGAAATCTTCTTACCTTTCATTGAACTTCCAAAGCTCATCTCTTGTGGACCTCTCTTGTGGCACTTGCCACTTGCTAATTATACAAGTATCATCTGTTAACTCTCCTAGGGAGAGCTCTGCCTGATTGATTCATCTTTGTATCCCTTCATATCGTCTGCCCTGCGCACAGCAGAGACTCAGCAAATATTTGAATTAAAGTTTGAATTGATTAATGTATCCCCAAAACAATAAGTTAGCATCTCCAAGGAAATAAACTACTCAGGAAAGTGGTTTTAGACTTATTTAGAAGTGTCTGCAACTCTATTGAGAATTTAGATTTGGAGCAAATAACCTGGGCTTCAGTTTCAATTTAATAGTTCGTATTGGAGTATTGAATGCATGGAAAAGTCAATAAATACAAATACCCACATAATGATTATTTCATACACAGTAAAAATTAGCAGAAAAAGTGTGTGTGTTGTGAACTATGTGAAACTGCTCTGATTTTTTTAATGTTATCTCAATTCTCACAAGAACCCTGTGAGGTAGATGATTTATTATTCCCATTTTACTAATGAGGAAACTAAGGAATCTAGAAGTCACATAGCTAAGCAGTGGGAGAAGTTAAAACTGGGCAGCTGACTCCAAATTCCATGCTCTTATTTGTACATAAAACTCTGTTTTCCTGTGTGTATTATACACAGAATTAGGAGATTATAACTGTAGGCAGCACATGGACAAATTTTTATTTTATTTTTTAAATTCTGTATTTATTTTAGTGTGCATTGATAGAGCATGCACATGAACTCTTTATTTCATGAGTATTTTTAATTAGTGAAAGACTAGATTGGGTATTGTTTTGGTCCTGAGTTGTTTTAAAGAAACATATGAAGAAAAGATAGGAGGTATTCAGCTACAGCAACAATTGTAAGGCAGTTTGTGAACGACTGAAGTCCAAGAATCCATACTAAGGAATATCTTGAAAAAGAGCTCCTACATTTCAGCTCATAGGAATATATTTTTTCCTTCCCTAATATATTAAATAACCAAAGGATCTGATAACTATGTATATACATAATTATAATTAAGCATTGCTTTATACATATATGGTATTTTTGTAACATTATATGTCATATATTCATATATATGCACATTTTAATAGAATTTAGTAATAAAAATAACACTTTTGATCCATTACACATATTTCTTAAAGTTCAAACCAATCTACATAGTATGCAGAGACAGCTAATTTACTGGGAAATTTTAGAATACCAATTTTCTCTTACCTCTCAAATGAAGGAAAAAACAGAATGCCACATGAAAGATGAGAAAATCATGGCTATTTTTCCAGATGCCTATATCACCTATCATAGATTGTGAAAGCAGAAAGAAAATAGCTAACATTCCCTTTTTATGAATGAGGAAACAAACTGTTTAGTGAAGCTTCTGTCTTCACTTTTACTTACCCACCTACAGAATCACTAGCATGTAGGATTAGAACATGTATATCCTATATAAAAATTCACACTGTAAAGTTAACAGAAAGGAATGATCAATAGTGGTGATGTTGCCTGTGGGAGTAATTTTTTTGGCTGTGCAGAAATAGTCACTTTGGAACTTCTAAAATAAGGGTATCTGTTAAAAAAAATTAAGATTGTGTTTCTATTTTCTAGAAAAGAGTATGTAATTGTTTATATCTGACATCTCTGCCAGAGTTTGCTTGAATTAATCAGGGATAGTGATACATATATGTAATACTCTATTGTGTTACCTTTTTGTTTTAAAAAACAAACCTCTGAACTCTACAATTTTGGCTGTTTTGGGTGAGCATCTATTACTTTCAGGCTGTTTCGAATGACTGTTTTCTGCCACCAAGAGTAGTGTTCAGGCAGGCCTTTGCCGGTTTCATTGCTGCAGCTAACCTCCGGTGGCTCACAGTGCCAGTTGCTGTTGTCTGTATTTACAAACTCACTTCTGGTGAATCATAGTTTCTGGCAGACCCAGTACAGATGTTTCCCCACCTCGTCAGGCTGGAAAAACTAGACTGTAGGCAACAGTGAACCCGCCTGACAGGGCTGACTTCTCCCTGCCAGTCTCAGGTACCCTCAGTCTTCCTTCACATTTTCCTCCTGGTGAAGTCAGCCTCAAGCTCAATACCCCTGCACTGTTATTAGCTTCTTTCCATCAGTTCTTGTTCTCAGGAAGGAAAATGATCAAAGCAATTCTAGCAAGTTGTTGAATGTTTGATAATTTAATATGCTTTCTCTCCCAGGAATAGTAACACTTCAATGACCTAAACGCCTTTAAGCAAAAGGATAAACTTCAGAGGGTGAGATTTCTGGCATCAACAAACCCAGAGAAAAAAATTTGTTTGTTTTTGTGATTTTCCTAATGCCCTTGAAATTACACCAGGTTTGCTTCAACCAAGTGATAGGAAGATCTCTTAAGTTGATCATATTGCCATTTATGCACAGAATTTTCAAATGCCTAATCTAGAAGATGAACTGGTAATGAAAGAGAAAGAAATTTTTAAAAACCAAAATATTTTAAATGTTTTAGTGCTTGCAGGATTGCTACAAGACTCAAATGAGGTATAATGTTTAACTCCTGGTACATTTGAACTCAAAGTCATAAGCTTTCCCTTTTCCAACTGACTTTTACAGACTATTATTCAGAAAGACTTGTGAATACCACCAATATAATATTATATAGCATTTATTTTTAACATAAATGTCAGGAATAAAGCAGGGAATAGGGAATACTGTGTTCCTATATTAATGAAGCACCTAATCATATTGCATTATAATTATTTGTTTGTATGTGGGGAGGTATTCTCTTCCAAACTGGTAAATATTTCAGGGCAGGGTTATGACTTCTTCAGCCATCTGTTTGTAGCCCGTGGCACAATTTATAGTGAATGTAAGACTCAACAAATAGTTGTTGAATAAATTATAGAGAAATATTGCTGTAGAACCTAGGTAAAAACCATTAGAATGAACTGTATAATTAGGAGAAATTAACAATTTTGGAAGGAGCTAGGCTAGAAGACAAGGTTGATGGAGAGAAAATCACAAATTTAACAATAAAATTATATTTTCCCAAGGAGCAAAAACAATTATTATTATTCAGATAATTATGATTCTGTACCTTTTGCCTCCATATAGATATAAGAACAGGAATTTAAAAATTAGAAAGCAAGTATGTTAGTGTTGAATTCGTTTTCCTATCCCATGTATTTTAAGTTTTCAATCACTCATTAAATCAACTTGTCAAAAGATATTTATTAAGGATTTGCTATATACAAACAGTAAGATGGACCTGGGGTAAGATGAAAAGACAGGCAATCAAAATAATAGAGTTCAGAGGTTTGATTATGAGACAGTTTTAGGCAGCACATGGACAAATTTTTATTTTTTTAATTCTGTATTTATTTTAGTGTGCATTGATATAGCATGCACATAAACTCATTATTTGATGAGTATTTTTGCTTATTGGAAGAATAGAATGGGTAGTGGCATTGGTTCTGAGTTGTTTTAAAGAAATATATGAAGAAAAAATTAATATAGGAGGTATTCAGCTACAGCAACAATTATAAGGCAGTTTGTGAATGACTGAAGTTTAAGAATTCATATTAAGGAATATCTTCAAAAAGCCTCCTACATTTTAGCTCATAGGAATGTATTTCTTCCCTCCCTGATAAATAACCAAAAATTTAATAACTGTATATACACACATAATTATAATTAAGCATTGCATCATATATATATTATGTGTATCATTATGTCATATATTTATACACATGACCACTTTAATAGAATTTGGTGGTAACACTTTTAATGACTCCTTTTTAGAAGAAAAATATCAGAGCTTTTGTTCCCCGAGAAATCCTCAATCATCTGATGAATTACTTATAGACTTGCTATCTATTTGTTTCAAATGACCATGTAGTCCATTGAAATAAATATTAACTTTTTGTTTTTCTATATAGATACTTTCAATTTAATATAAATTATTCTACTCTCAGGTCTCTTTGTAAATGACAGTGATAGATGACACATGGAAATTATCTATAGGTGTGTAGTCATATTAACAACTTCAGTTATAGTGTATCTATAGATAAACATAAATATAAACAATGCAGATAGATAGATAGATAGATAGATAGATAGATAGATAGATAGATAGATTCATACTATAACTATGTAATTAAAGGGAGACAAATTCTAGAATCCATGAATACTACTTGGTTTAGCCTACCTCTGTCAGAATAATTCTATCTTTGCTACATTTAAATAAATAGAATAAGTGAAAATAAAGCTTACATTGACTAAAATAAGACTAAAAGAATCACAGAATACTGAACTATTTTGTTTCTTAGTTAACTTAAAATTCAAGTAGATCATTAAACTACTATATCAATCTTCACTCAATTTGTTCTTGTGTGGAAAACTGAATTTCCTAGATGTATTAGTCCATTTTCATGCTACAATAAAGAAATATCTGAGACCAGGTAATTTATAAAGAAAAGAGATTTAATTGATTCACAGTTCCATATGGCTGGGGAAGCCTCAGGAAACTTACAGTCATGGTGGAAGGGGAAGCAAACAGGTCCTTTTACACATGGCAGCAGGAGACAAGTGCCAAGTGAAGGGGGAAGAAGCCCCTTATAAAACCCTCAGATCTCGTGAGAACTCACTCACTATTACAAGAACAGCATGGGGGACCTGGCCCCATGATCTAACCACCTCCCATGAGGTCCCTCCCGCAATACGTGGGGATTACGATTTGGATTACAATTCCAGATATTTGGATGGGGATACAGAGCCAAATCATATCACTATGTTTCAACACACCGAATTATCCTGTATATAGACAAATGTGGCATTTGAGGATGTAAGAATTTTCCTAGAAAAATTCAAGGGCTCTACACTGAATCCTCCTAACTTAGAGGCTTATTTCTCCTTTCAACTATTTCCTTGTCACTTCCAAAATAAATAATGAGAGACTTGAGAAGGAGAGCACAGGTAGGTGTGTGACATGCCAGAGCAGAGTGGGGCTAAGATCAGCCTCTTATGCCCAGGTGCATCACTTGGCTCTCTCCTCATACTTTCAAAGTCTGGGAGAATGCTACTAAAATTATTTGCAACAGCTGGAGAGTGGGTTAATAGGGATTTCTGTAAACTCTGGAATACAGAAAAATGTTTGTGAATTGATTTATTAATTTTAACATTTGGAATTTGGTAAAATAAATTTTTCTTAAGCAAGGGCTTATTATAATGTTACTATCATTCTTAAAGTCTTTGCCTTTTATTCAGATTCTAAAATATTCTAAAATATTATAAAATTTGTAATCTATATTCCAAGATTATATATGTGGGTCTGAAGTAATAACTGTGATCTGAAGAATATTATGAATGACAAAAAATGTTATCATTATTAGACTGAGTAGAGACAATTCTGTAAACTTGCCAGAATGACTTCTTTTCTGACAAACCTCATCCATAATCAAGAGTTACAAGAATCCTGGAAGTCAAGTTGGTTACTAGTGTCAACACACTGGAATCTCCTTTATTTCTAAACACATTTTGTTTTAGTAAACTGTCATTACCAAAACAAAAAAAATCTGAAATATTTGACTTAAAATTCCATTTATTTTTATTTCTGACTTCTTCAAGTAGCCATTTTTAAATGGGAAAAACTACATATTTCACTTTGTAGTTCAAGGCAAGGACAGGACCTACCTTTTATTATATTATGCTCTAGCAATAAATATAATTATTGAATTATTATTTTAGAAATCATTCAACTATCAGTAGGGCATTAACAAATTGCAGAGAGTTTAGGTTTTCTTGAAGAGCATCTTGGATTTTAGATTTTTAAATTGGAAAAAAACTTTTAAAAACATTCTTTAATTTTTATTTAATAATCAAAGGAGATTTTTCAACTTATATCAAAATAAGCACTTTGTATCTAATACAAGATTCTATTTATTTTATAGAATCAATAACTCTTGGCTAGTATTGGATAATACCGCAGACTAAATTTTTATTTTAGCTTGCATTTTTCTTGTCGTTCAGACTGAAAACAGATATTTTATTTTTTGCATTTTAAATTATGGTTATTTTTCATAAGGTGTTATTTTCAATAAATATTACATTCATGATAAAATCATATAGGAATTGATATAATTAGCACCTATATAAATTTCAACACTTGAAATGGTACCAGATTGGTGATCCCAATAAAATACATTGCAAGTCTCAAAATTTGAGCTTTACAGAATGAGTTGGGAAACTTCTGTCTATTCTTTAACCGACTGACAAACATTTTCTTTAGGGAGAACCTAACTGCATAGCTTATTCAACAACAATGGCTCTGATGGTCTAAATTTTCTATCAAAACCATACAATTTGACTGCGGGTTTTAATAGGAGTTCAATTAAGAGTTTAATCAGAGCTTTTTTTCATGTTATCTCTGTACTCATATGTAATTGATCAAAGAATATGGATAACAAGACACTGCTTACACATTTATATTATTTAGTTTATAGAAATATATTGTGTTTCAAAGTTTTCTTGTAATACTACAATGTGATTAATCTTATACCAAAACTGAGTATAAGATTTTTTTCTAACTTTAATGCCATTTTATATGATTTTAAGATTAAAAGCAAACAAGACACAGAATACTGTATTTAGTCATCATGTTGACACATTATGATCATATAATGATCCATAATAATATTCAAAGTCCTAATAAAAGCACTGGGCAAAACTACAGAAGGTAAGAAACCTTAAATAAAGCATCATTTGCAATATTTGAACAACTCAATAATGCCAAATGCCATTATTGGTAAAAGGGTGGTAAATAGGACTGTAAAGATTCTCAGTATAGGGAAATAAGGAAGAGCATGTCTGGTGTCAATAGCCTGAAACTGAGTCTAATACTGTCATGTCTTAGGCTTGTGACCTTGAAAAGAATACCTTATATTTGTTTTAATTTAGGTTTTTATTATACTTTAAGTTCTGAGGTACATGTGCAGAATGTGCAAGTTTGTTAAATAGATATACATGTGCCATGGTGGTTTGCTGCATCCATCACCCTGTCATCTACATTAGGTATTTCTCCTAATGCTATCCCTCCCTAATGCCCCCACCCCCTGATATCCCTCCCTTAACTGCCCCACCCCCTGACAGGCCCCAGTGTATGATGTTCCCCTCCCTGTGTCCATGTGTTCTCATTGTTCAACAACGACTTATAAGTGAGAACATGCAGTGTTTGATTTTCTGTTCTTGTGTCAGTTTGCTGAGAATGATGGTTTCCATTCATCCATGTCACTGTAAAGGACATGAACTCATCCTTTTTTATGGCTGCATAGTATTCTATGGTGTATAGGTACCACATTTTCTTTATCTAGTCTATCATTGATGGGCATTTGGGTTGGTTCTAAGTCTTTGCTACTGTGAACAGTGCTACAATAAACATATGTGTACATGTGTCTTTATAGAATGATTTATATTCCTTTGGGTATAAACTCAGTAATGGGATTGCTGGGTCAAATTGTATTTCTATCTCTAGATCCTTGAGGAACAGCCACACTGGTTGAGCTAACTTACACTCCCACCAACAGTGTAAAAGTGTTCCTATTTCTCCACATCCTCTCCAGCATCTGTTGTCTCCAGATTTTTTAATGATCACCATTCTAACTGGCATGAGATAGTATCTCAATGTGGCTTTGAGTTGCATTTCTCTAATGACCAGTGATAATGAGCATTTTTTCATGTTTGTTGGCTGCATAAATATTTTCTTTTGAGAAGTTGCTATATATATCCTTCACCCATTTTTTGATGTTTTTCTTGTAAATTTGTTTAAGTTATTTGTATAGTCTGAATATTAGCCATTTATCAAGTGGGTAGATTGCAAAACTTTTGTCCCATTGTGTTGGCTGCTGGTTCACTCTAATGATAATTTCTTTTGCTGTGCAGAAGCTGTTTAGTTTAATTAGATTCCATTTGTCTATTTTGGCTTTTGGTGCCATTGCTTTTGTTGCTTTTGTCATGAAGTCCTTGCCCATGCTTATGTCCTGAATGGTACTGCCTAGGTTTTCTTCTAGAGTTTTTATGGCATTAGTCTTACATTTAAATCTTTAATCCATTTGAAGTTAATTTTTGTATAAGGTGTAAGGAAGGGATCAAGTTTCTGCTTTCTGCATATGGTTATCCAGATTTCCCAACACCATTTATTAAATAGGAAATCCTTTCCCCATTGCTTGTCTTTGTCTGGTTTGTAAAAGAACAGATGGTTGTAAATGTGGGGTACTACTTCTGAGGCCTCTGTTCTGTTCCATTGGTCCATATCTCTGTTTTGATACCAGTACCATGCTGTTTTGATTACTGTAGCCTTGTCAGGTAGTGTGATGTCTCCAGCTTTGTTCTTTTTGCTTAGGATTGTCTTGGCTATGCAGGCTCTTTTTTGGTTCCATATGAAGTTTAAGGTGGTTTTTTCCAGTTCTGTGAAGAGGATCATAGGTAGACTGATGGAGATAGCATTGAATCTCTAAATTACTTTGGGCAGTATGGCCATTTTCACAAAATTGATTCTTCCTAACTATGAGCATGGAATGTTTTTCCATCTGTTTATGTCCTCTCTTATTTCGTTGAGCAGTGGTTTGTAGTTCTCCTTGAAGAGATCCTTCACATCCCTTGTTAGGTATATTCCTAAGTATTTTATTTTCTTTGTAGCAATAGTGAATGGGAGTTCACTCATGATTTGACTCTATTAGTGGTGTATAGAAATGCCTGTGATTTTTGCACATTGATTTTGTATCTGAGACTTTGCTGAAGTTGCTTATTAGTTTAAGGAGATTTGGGGCTGAGATGATGGAGTCTTCTAAATATGCAATCATGTCATGTACAAATAGAGACAATTTGGCTAAGTGAATACCCATTATTTCTTCTTCTTGCCTGATTTCCCTGGCCAGAACTTCCTATGATGTGTTGAATGGGAGTGGTGAGAGAAGGCATCCTTGTCTTGTGCCAGTTTTCAAAGGGAATACTTCCAAATAAACACTTTTAAAATATAGGGAGAAATGGAGATTGTGAAAAACTAGGGTATTTTAAACTAATGTGCTGGAGCTGGAAAACTGCTTGGGATATCATGATGCTAAGAAAGAAGCAAAGTAAACACCAGTGGAAATCATGTTGGAGTGCCTATACTAAGAGTTGTGTTTTAATTTTTTTTTACGTATCTTCTAACATATGCATAAGTAGATAGAGTAGTATGACAAGCACATTATAGCCATCTGCCAGCTTCAACAAGTATAAAAATGCATCCACATTTATTTCTTCAAATCCGTTAAATGTATACTACACCCTCCATCTTTAGACTTTGGAAACATACCTCAAAGATCTGAACATTTTAACTGTAAATATTCTATATACATTTATATAAGCTAAGAAGTCTTCAAAATGTATAACCTCAATTGCATTAGCCTATGTAAAAATTAACAATAATTTCTTAATATCATATATCGAGTCAGTTTCATATTTTTGGCTGTCATAACTTGTTTTTAAATGAGTTTAAGTCAAATCAAATAAATTAAACCAAATACTGTAGATATATTGTAGTTAATTGTCTCCCAAATATCATTTGATCTATAGGTTCTTCCTCTATTTTATTATTTGAACAAAATTTTGTGGAAGACACTAGGCCCTTTGTACTGTAGAGTTTCCACAGTTTCTTATTTTTCCCTAGATGAAGGATTAGACATCTCTACAAAGAATGTGATGTAAAATAGCTTTTAGAGATTATAAATGAAATCTTGATCTGCTTCTTGCTATTGCATTGTTACTATTTTAACCTTTTTCGGTAGTCATAGCTAGAAAAGATTTTGTTTGTTTCATGATAAAATAAATCAAGAGCTATAGTGATACATATAATCAAAATTGAGAAGTATGGGGTTTTTAGTTAATCTCCTTCCAAACATGCCAATGACATTATTATAATTACACATTTCATGTTTTGGACAATCAATAGAAGTCTCCACTAGAGTAACGGCATCTTTAGTAGCCACATCAATTGGCTAAAAATGGTTTAATAATTTAGCTGTTTATTTTCTGTCCTTAAGAATCACTAGAGATGTGTACCCAAATTACTGTGTTTTTAAATCACTGGATTAGAAATTTTTTGTGTTTTTGTGCCACCAGTTAATGACACAAGATTGTTTATTTTACTTCAGATTTTTACATTTTAAATTTTATTTCATTCTATAACTATGCTATAATTATACTAAATGTATACAATATATTTACATCATTTTAAATGCAAATCCATATCTAAAGATCTGTTTTAAAAAATCCAGTTTCTGTTGTGACTTCCACCCGTTTCCCTCCTTCTAAGTAACAATATTTTATGGTTTAGTCATTTGTTGTTAAATATCAACAAACAACACACGCAAGTACATATATTCATATTCCTCCATTATTAAATAATAGCACATTCTGTATACTTTTCTTCATATTTCTTTTCTTAGTTAACATTGTGCCATAGTGATCATTCTATTGCAGATTGGATTCTATGGAAAGCAGACACTGAGATAGACATTAACAGGCAAGTGGTTAGAGAGTGTTTTGGAAACACCACACATGAAAGAGAAGGGAAAAGAAGGAAGCAGAATTGGGTAGAGGGAGTAGTTTGGATGACATGCAGTCATTTTTTTTTTAATTTCAGCTTTTATTTTAGATATAGGAGATAAACGTGAGGATTGTTACATAGGTGTAAGGGAGTCATATAGTGAGCATAGTACCCAAGAGGTAGTTTTTCCACATATGTACTCCTCCCAGCCTCCTCACTCTGGTAGTCCACAGTATCTGCTGTTCTCATATTTATGTCCGTGGGTGCTCAATGCTTAACTCCCACTTATAAGTGAGAATATGAGTATTTGGTTTTGTGTTCCAGAATTAATTCATTTAGGATTATGGCCTCTAGCTATATCCATGTTGCTGCAAAGGACATGATTCCACTCTTTTTTATGGCAATGTAATATTCCATGACCCATATGTACAGCATTTTCTTTATTCAGTCCACCATTAATGGGCAATTATATTGATTTCATGTCTTTGCTGTTGTGAAGAGCATCACAATGAACAAATAAGTCAATGTGTCTTTTAGGTATAATGACTATATTCCTTTGGATATATGCCCAGTAATGGGATTGCTGGGTTTAATGGTAACTCTTAAGTTCTCTGAGAAATCTCTAAACTGCTTTGGGATGGGGTGGCTGAACCATCTCCACCAACAGTATATAAGCATTCCCTTTTCTCTGTAGTCTTGCCAGCATGTGTTGTTTGTGATTTTTATAATTGGCATTCTGAATGGTGTGAGATGGTATCGCATTGTCGTTTTGTGTTTCTCTGATGATTAGTGATAATGAGCATTTTTCAGATATTTGTTGGCCATTTATCTCTTCCTTTGAGAAGTATCTGTTCGTGTCTTTTGCACACATTTTAATGGTATTATTTGATTATTGCTTGTTGATTTCTTTAGGTTACTTATAGATTCTGAATATTAGACCTTTGTCAGATGTGTAGTTTATAAATATTTTCTCCCATTCTGTAGGTTGTCTGTTTACTCTGTTGATTATTTCTTTTGCCATGCAGAAGCTCTTTAGTTTAATTAGTCCTCACTTGTCATTTTTTTGGTTTCGTTGCAGTTGCTTTTGGGAACTTGGCCATAAATTATTTGCCAAGGCTGATGTCAAGAAAGATATTTCCAGTTTTCTTCCAGGATTTTAGTAGTTTCAAGTCTTATATTTAAATCTTTAATCCATTTTGCCTTAATTCTTGTATATGGTGAAAGGTAAGGGTCTACTTTTATTCTTCTGCACAGAGCCAGTTATTCCATCACCATTTATTGAGTAGGAATTGAATTGCTCATTTTTGTTGGCCTTGTTAAAAATCAGATGGTTATAGGTGTGAAGCTTTATTCATGAGTTTTCTGTTTGTTTCCATTGGTCTTTGTGTCTGTTTTAGTAGTCATATCATGATGTTTTGTTTATTGGAGCCTCATAATACATTGTGAAGTCAGGTCGTGTGACACCTCTGGCTTCATTTTTTTGCTTAGAATTGATTTGGCTATTTGGCCTCTTTTTTGATTCCATGTGAATTTTACAATAGTCTTTTTCCCTTTTTTTTTTAACACACACAAATTTTTACTTCTAAAATTTCAGAGGGTAGGGCTCTATCATATACTTCTGCAGGACTGAAATACAGGCAAAACCTATTTTTTTTACTTGTATGCTCTTTTAACCATTTTTTTCATAGGTTATTGGGGTACAGGTGGTATTTTATGACATAAGTTCTTTAGTGGTGATTTTTGAGATTTTGGTGCACCCACAACCCAAGCAGTATACACGCAATTTGTAGTATTTTATTACTCACCCACTTTCTTTCCTTCCCCTCAAGTCTCCAAAGTTCACAGTATCATTCTTATCCCTTTGTTTCCTCATAGTTGCGCTCCCACATATCATTGAGATCATATGATGTTTGTTTTTCCATTCCTGAGCTACTTCACTTAAAATAATCATCTCCAATCTCACCCAAGTGGCTTCAAATGCGGTTAATTCATTTCTTTTTATGACTGAGTAGTATTCCATCCAACTATGCTGCAATAAACATGCATGTGCAAGTCACTTTTTTGTATGATGACTTTTTTATCCTCTAGGTAGATACTCAATAGTGGGATTGCTGGATCAAATGGTAGGTCTACTTTCAGTTCTTTAAGGAATCTCCACACTCTTCTCCATAATGACTGTACTAGGTTACAATTCTACCAGTAGTGTAGAAATGTTCCCTGATCATCACATCCAAGATAACATCTACAGTTTTTTAAATTTTTTTATTATTGCCATTTCTGCAGGAGTAAGGTGGTACCACATTGTGGTTTAATTTGTATTTTCCTGATCGTTAGTGAAGTTGAACATTTTTTCATGCTTGTTGGCCATTTATATATCTTCTTTTGAGAATTGCCTTCATAAAAGTGGGTTCATAACCCACTTTTTGATAAGATTGTTTGTTTTTTCCTTACTGATTTGAGTTTATTGTAGATTTTGGATATTAGCCTTTTGTCAGATATATAGATTGTAAAGATTTTCTCCCACTCTGTGGGTTGTCTGTTTCCTCTGCTGACTGTTCCTTCTGCAAAAGCTCTTTTATTAGGTCTCAATTATTTATCTTTGTGTTTATTGGATTTGCTTTTGGGTACTTGGTCATGAACTTACTGCCTAAGCCAATGTCTAGAAGGGTTTTTCCAATGTTTCTTCTAGAATTTTTATAGATTCATGTCTTAAAATCCTTAACCATCTTGAGTTGATTTTTGTATAAGGTGAGAGATGAGAATCCAGTTTCATTCTCCTACATGTAACCAATTATCCAAGCACCGTTTGTTGAAAAGGGTGTCCTTTCCCGGTTGTATATTTTTGTTTGTTTGTCAAAGATAAGTTGAGTTTAAGAATTTGGGTTTACTTCTGGGTTCTCCATTCTGTTCCATTGGTCTATTTGTATACCAGTACCACTACCGTGCCGTTTTCGTGACTATGGCCTTATAGTTTGAAATCAGATAGTGTGATTCCTCCAGATTTGTCCTTTTTCTTAGTCTTGCTTTGGCTATGCAGGCTCCTTTTTTGGTTCCATATGAATTTTAGAATTGTGTTTTTCAAATTATGTGAAGAATGATGATAGTATTTTGGTGGGAATTGTATTGAATTTGTAGACTGCCTTTAGCAGTATGTTCATTTTCACAATATTGATTCTACTCTACCCATCCATCAGCATGGGAGGTATTTCCATTTGTTTGTGTCATCTGTGATTTCTTTCAGTAGTGTTTTGTAGTTTTCCTTGTAGAAGTCTTTTGCTTCCTTGGTTAGGTATATTCCTAAGTATTTTATTTTAGTTTTTGCAGCTATTATAAAAGAGGTAAAGTTCTTGATTTGATTTTCTGCTTGGTTGCTGTTGGTGTATAAAAGAGTTACTCATTTGTGTACATTTAATCTTGTATCCAAAATTTTTGCTGAATTCTTCATCAGTTCTAGGAGCTTTCTGGAGGAGTCTTTAGGGTTTTTGAGGTAAACAAACATATTGTCAGCAAACAGTGAAAGCTTGATTTCCTCTTTACCAATTTGGATACCCTTTCTTTCTTTCTCTTGTCTGACTGACTGCTCTGGATAAAATTTCCGGTACTATGTGGAAGAGGAGTGCTGAGAGTGGGCATCCTTGTCTTGTTCCAGTTTTCAGAGAGAATCCTTTCAATTTTTCCACATTCAGTATTATGTTTGCTGTGGGTTTGTCAAAGATGGCTTTTACTACATTAAGATATCTCCCTTGTATACTGATTTTGCTAAGAATTTTAATCACAAAGTGATGCTGAATTTTGTCAAATGCTTTTTTTGCATCTATTGAAATGATCATGTGATTTTTGTTTTTAATTCTGTGTATGTGGTTTATCACGTTTATTGACTTGTGTATGTTAAACCATCCCTGCATCCCTTGTATGAAACCCACTTAATCATGGCAGATTATCTTTTTGATATGTTGTTGGATTCAGTTAGCTAGTGTTTTGTTAAGGATTCTAGTATGTGTGCTCATCAGGGATATCTGTCTGTAGTTTTCTTTTTGGTTATGTCCTTTCCTGGTTTGGGGATTAAGATGATACTGGCTTAATTGAATGAATTAGGGAGTGTTCCCTATTTATCTATCTTGTGGAATAGTGCCAATAGGACTGGTACCAATTCTTCTTTGAATATCTGGTAGGATTCTGCTGTGAATCTGTCTGGTCCTGGACTACTTGTGTCAGTAATGTTTAAATTACCACTTCAATCTCAATGCTTGTTATTGATCTGTGCAGGGTATGTAATTATTCCTAATTTAATTTAAGCTAGTAGTGTTGTATTTTTCCAGGAATTTATCCATCTCTTCTAGGTCATCTAAGTTTATGTTGGTAAAGGTGTTTATAGTAACCTTGAATGACCTTTTGTATTTCAGTGGTGTCAGTTGTAATATCTCCTCTTTGTTTTCCTAATGAGGTTATTTGGAGATTCTCTTTTTTTTTTTCTTGGTTAATTTTGCTAATGGTCTATCAATTCCATTTATCTTTTCAAAGAACTGGCTTTTTGTTTCATTTATCTTTTGTATATTTTCATTGTTGTTTTCATTTCATTTAGTTCTGCTCTGATCTTTGCTATATCCTTTCTTATGCTGGCTTTGGGACTGGTTTGTTCTTTTCTCTCTAGCTCCTTGAGGTCTGACCTTAGAATGTAAGTTTGTGCTCTTTCAGTCTTTGATGTAGGTGTTTAGGGCTATGAACTTTCCTCTTAGCACTGTCTTTGCTGTATCCCAGAGGTTTTGGTAGGTTGTATCATCTGTTAGGTGCATCGCTCACATAGAGAGGCCACCAGACAGGCTTTGTGTGGACAAGAAGGCCATTTATTTCATGCTTCGGTGCAAGTGGGCCAAGTCCAATAAAGGAGTTAGGCAAAGGGGTTAGATAAAGTGACTGGTTATAATAGTTTGGGGCAAATGTTCAGTTAAAGGTGGTAATCTATTTTAGGGAGGGGAAGGGCATCATGGGATGCATGGTCACAAGGGTAGGGGGTCATCTATTACAAACAGCGATAAGCATAAGGGTGGGGGTTATTGGTTGCAAGCAGAGGGGAAGATGAGGTAAATTACATAGTTACAGGTATGGGGGTATTGAGAAACCCAATGTCCAGGGGAGACATTCTGCAAAGCTGAGCAGGAATGATGGTTGCAAGTTTCAGGTGGAGAGCAATTAGTTGAGGCAGGAACAAGTTGTTTCACTTCTCTTTGTGGCCATCTCGTTAATTCAGACTTTCTGACTCCTGGGTACCATCCAGAGGTGTATATGCAGATCACCAAGGCTATAATGGCCAGGCTTGGACTTGGAGGCCTGACATTGTCATCTTCTTATATATGTATAAAGAAAAAGGTTAGAGAAGGGAGTAGGGGTGATGTTTCTCAAGGCTCTTCAAGCATAACAGGGGACTATGCAGACACCTAAAAGAAAAGTCTGCGATTTTTGTAGCTTATTAAGCATTTGGTTAAGTCCTTGGCTTAGGGTGCCATTTTGTGTGTTCAACAAGGTACCAGTTAGCATATTTTTGAACTTTAAATTGTCCTAATAGTATGAATTCTCTAAAAACAGCCTTTAAATGTAATAGCTTTAAGGTGGGTGGTGATCAAGCCTTAGGCCAATGTTGGAGGGGGATGATCCCAGAAGACTTGGATTGAAAGGGATATGAGTGGGTTCTGGAGAGGTGTTACGCTGCATCTTAACATTGGCCGGAAGTTGCCTGGAGTTCATGAGTGATGGATTGGTGTTACTGGTTGATCCTAGAAAGGTGAAGGCTATGAAGTAGAACAGGGAATTATTAGTAGTGATGGAGGGTTTGTCAATAAAACGAAGTGATTATGCTCCTATAGTCATATTAATGTGTGTGTCAGGGCCTTGGAGATGGAGAGTAAAGGAGCACTTGGAAGGCAGAAGATTACCCAAGGGAATTCCAGTAGTTTGTCTACGGGAAATGCATAGAGGAGCAGGAGTGGGGATAGTTGTCTGTGTAGTAAGGGGTCCCAATATGGGCGGAGTCTAGTTGATATGAGGTGAGAGTTGCTGTAAATAGTTGTGGAGAATTATAGCAGCTTGTTGGTATGAAATGTCTGAGGAGGTCTTGCTAAACTTGTCTAAGAAATAGAGAAGCTCCGTGGAGGAGTAGAGATGGAAATTGATAAAAGAGGTACGGATGTGTAGGGAGATGAAAGAAGTAGTCCAGTCAGCTGGCAGAGCAGGAATAGCGGTGTAAGAGGAGAAAGAAAGGGAGATGGAGATCCAGCAATTTTTTTTGCCAACAATGGGTTGGAATTAGTGAGGAAGGAATGGGTTAGATTGATGGTATATTGAAGGTAATTAGGAAGTTATAGGGAGTGACAGAATGGGACTGAGAATAAGAGTGTGTAGCAAAATAAAGGAAAGGACTTCATCAGGGTGAAAGAATTTGAGTGTCCCTTGCCATGTAAGGTCATTTATCCACTCAAGGAAGGAGTCAAGGGTAGAAGTTCATGGGTAGAACCCCGAGATATCAGCTAAAATGGTCTGGAGAAAAACAGTGAACCATCAAGGCAAGCAGGCATAGGGCATTTAAATGTAGATGAGAAGGGTAATTAGCATGATGAAACAGGAAACAACAGAAATAGAGAATTTGTGAGGTGTAGACCAAGCTTTAGGGGTAACTGTGTAGAGTCCTGCTGCAAATAGCAAAGTTAAGAGAGGGATTCCTGTCAATGTTAGAATGTAAACGAAACTCATGTGTGGTTTGGGTCTACTTTTCAGAAATTCGAGATAGCTTAAGGGAAGTAGTAGAAAGTACTTGCGACTTCCGAGAGGAGGTGGATGGGCTAGGCTGGTCATCTGATGAGCACAGTTCAATCCTGGAACGGTGAACCCAGTGGGGAGGGCCTTGCAGATAGAGAGCAGCTGGGGTATTGTAGACAACCAGGTAGGAACCCCTCCACCAAGGCTATAGAGCTGGATGGGTTAGGTCCTTGCCCAGTACTGATTGTCCGGCAAAAGTGTCCTCATAAGGCTGCGTATCTGGAGTGGGTAAGAGGAGGTTAGTAGCTTGACAAATTCCTGCCTAGTTTGTTGGAGAACTGGAAGATAGTCTCCAAGAGGGCTAGTGTCTGGGAGAAGGTTAGGCCCAAGCAAAATGGTGCAGCCATATGAGTTCAAAGGGGCTGTATCCTGTGGGTTCCCAGGGAGTGGCACGAATTTGGAGAAAAGCAATAGGTAGAAGGGATACCCAGTCCTTTTTTAGTTGAAGGGTGAGTTTGGTAAGATGTGCTTTTAGGAGCCTTTTAGCTTTTTCTACCTTTCCTGATGACTAAGGGTGGTAAAGGGCATGGAGATTCCATTAAATCTGGAGAGACTGCTTGGGTGATTTGGCTAATGAAAGCAGGGTCATTCTCAGATTGCATGGAAGTAGGCAGGCCAAATCAGGGTATGATACCATTTAACAGACAAGATGTAACAGCAGTGACCTTTTCTGTTCCAGCAGGGAAGGCTTCAATCCACCCTGTAAAGAAAGGTATCCACCCATACAAGAAAATATCTAAATTTTATACACGAGGTATATGAGTAAAGTCAATTTGCCAATCTTGGTGAGTGGGAAAGGGAAGAGGTTTTAAAAAAATTCCTGGGTGTTGGTAGAGTGACAGATGGAGCACTGAGGTGTAACTGTTTAAAGTATGGACTTCCATGAAGGGAAGGAGATAAGAGGTTCTAAGAGATGGACCAAAGGCTTATATCCCACATGAAAATAGTTATGGAAACAAGAGAGAATAGAATGGGCTTGTGAAGCAGGAGGAAGGAATTTTCCTTGATCCAAAAATCAGCCACTTTGAGTGGGAAGTGACTGGTAGGTTAAGGATTCAGAATGAGGGTAAGTAGGAGTAATTGATGAAAAAGAAAAGTATTGTACTCTAGGAGGGGATATTGGTGCATTTGCTGCCTTCTTAGCTGCAAAAGCATTTCCTTGGGCAATGAGATCTAAAGTTTTTTTGTGTCCTTTACAGTGGAAAACTCCAGCCTCGCTGGGAGGAGGGAAGCTTTAAGGAGAGATTTTATTAAGGCAGCACTGACAATTGAAGATCCCTGTGTGGCGAGAAAGCCCCTTTCTGCCCATACAACAGTATAGTGGTGTAGGATGTGGAAGGTGTATTTAGAGTCAGTATAGATATTTACATGGAATCCCTTAGCAAGAGTAAGAGCATGGGTTAAAGTAATTAATTCAGCTTGCTGAGAAGTGGTAGAGGGAGGGAGGGTGGCAGCCTCAATGATAGATGAGTGGAATACAACCACATAACCAGCTTTAGCTGGTGCCAACTGACTGGGCTTTGAAGAACTGCCATCAATTAACCATGTGTGGTCTGGATCTGAAATGGGAAAGAGAGAAATATGTGGAAATGGGGAGGATGCTCTATGGATTACGGAGATACAGTCATGAGGTTCGGGACTTATGTTTGGTATTTGATGAGAGGCTGGATTAAAATTGGGACCATGTGTAATAGTCACAGTGGGGGTTTCGATAAACAGTGAATAGAGCTGGATAAGACGTGGGGCAGTTAACAGATGTGGAAGATGCAAAGAGGATACCAAAGCCTGAAGATTTTGAGAGCTGTAGAGTGAGTGAGGCATAGCCTGTGGTTTTGAAGGCCTCAAGAAGGAATAGAGCAGAGGCAACTACTGCATGCCGGCATGAAGGCCAACCTGTGACAGTGAGGTCGTTGTTTAGAGAGGAAGGCAACAGGACACGGACGTGGCTCTTGTGTAGGAACAACTGCAGCCAGTGTGGGAACAGTTTCAGGAGCTCTCTTTAAAGGGCGAAAGGAGGAGTGAGGAAAAGATTTAGAATCTGTGGGATCAGATAAGTTCCCCTTGGTGAACTTATATAGTGGTATAGTTGGAATGGCAAAACCTGGTATCCAAAGGCAAAAGTATCCAAACTACACCCAGGAAGGAAAGGAGCTGTTGTTTGGTAGAGGGAGTTGGTGTTGAAGAGATTAACTGGGTACGGGTGGTGGGGAGAGTACAGGTGTTTTACGACAGATGGAGAAGAAATGTGGGCCTTTGAAGGGGACACACAATATCCCTTTAAGAATAAGTGCTGAAGAAGTCGGAGAGTATCTTACCGAGAAGCTTTATAAGAGGGGCTGCACAGGAGGAGGTCATCCACATGTTGAATAAGGTGAGAAGTCAAAGGACAGAAATAGAGCAGGTTGTGAGCGAGGGCCTGACTGAAGTAGTGTGGGCTGTCCCTGAAGCCCTAAGGCTAGACAGTCCAGGTGAGATGTAACTGGTGAGTGTCAGAGTCAGTCCAAATGAAGGCAACTAGAGGGGGAGGAGGGGTGTAAGGGGATGGGGAAAAAAAAGCATCTTTGAGATTGAGTACAGAATAATGGGTTGTGGAGGGAGGAATGGAGGACAGGGGAGTATATGGGTTTGGCACTACAGGATGGATAGGAAGAACAATTTGGTAAGATGAAGGTCTTGGACCAGCCAGTAAGATCTGTCCAATTTCTGGACAGGCAAGATAGGAGAGTCGGTAGCTTTAGGGGACCATGTTGTAACAAGTGGGTAAAAACAGGTTTTAGTCCTTTTGGAGCTTGTTGGGGAATGGGGTAGTGGCATCAGGCAGGGTAGGAATGACTGGGTTTTAGGGGGATAGTGATAGGTGCATGGTTGCTTGCTAAGGATGAAGTAGAGGTGTCCCACACCTCTGAGTTAAGGAGAGGTTGTGTGATAGGCTTTGGGGTAAGAGCACAGCTATGAGTTGTGGCTGTAGTCCTGGAATAGTCAGGGTAGTAGATAATTTAGTTAAAGTATCTCACCCTAATAGTGGTACAGGGCGTGTGGGGATGCCTAGGAAAGAGTGAGTAAAGGAGTGTTGTCCCAGCTGACAGCAGAGTTGGGGGGTTTTGAAACCTGGAAGTCACTTCCCACAACAGTCCTAGGGGCTAAGGAAACAGGCCCTTGGAAGAAAGGCAAAGTGGCGTGGGTTTCCCCATATAGACTAAAAAGAGGATGGACTTACCCTCCTCTGCAAGAGTTACCTGAAGCTCAGCATCTATGATGGTCCAGGGGGCTTCCTAAGCAGTCAGGCAGCATCAATCTTCAGTTGCTCAACTGAGAAGTTCTGGAAAGGAGTCAACTGGAGAATATTGGGTTTGAACTCCAGGAGCCTTGGGAGTGGCTGTAATATGAGCTGGACAGTTTTTCCAGTGGGGTCCCCCACAGACAAGACATGGCTTAGAGGAGGCCTTGGACTGTAAGCATTTGTTAGCCCAATGTCCAAGCATTCGGCATTTGAAAACAGGATGGAGCCCCAGGCTGTGGGCACTCCCTGGCCCACTGGCCAGTTTTCTGGCATGTGAAGCAAGGCCCTGGAGGAGGATAGCTGGAAAGGAACACCTGGTGGCAGCTGCCTCGGTGCCTTGAAGCTTTATGTCATTGAAACAGTGGCTGGGGTTTGCCTTACCTCAGAGGCAAGAAACTGCAGCTCTGAAATGTGTTGCTGCTTGGCTGCTTCCTCCCTATCGTTAAACACCTGAAGGGAGGTTAATTAAATCCTGTTTTGGAGTTTGACGGCCTGAGTCCAGTTTTTGAAGTTTTTCCTAATGTCTGGAGCAGATTAGGTAATAAAATGCATATTGAGAATAAGGTGACTCGCCGGCCCTTCTGGGTCTAGTGCTGTAAAGCATCTGAGAGTTTCTGCTAGGTGGGCCATGAATTGGGCAGGATTTTCATGTTTGCCCTAGGTTGTTTCTTTAATTAACAGTTTTGTAAACTGCGTGCTTAAGTCCCTCAACTAAGCAAGAGACCATATCGACATGCTTGGCAATGTCAGGTGAGCCCACCTGGTATTGCCAATTGGGTTCTTCCCTAGGTACTCCCCTAATGCCCTCTTGGAGGGCTGGCTCATGCTGTCTGCGGGTGTCAGCATAAGACTGAGCCAGAGTATTAACCTCATTTTGATCATCTGGGAAAGAGTAGAGATTAGAATAACATTTAAGCCATTCCAGATTAAATTATAGGACTGAGTAGATATTGCAACTCTAGAATATATTTAGTGGGATCTGATGAAAAGAATCCTAAACACTGACTAATTTGGGACAGATCAGATAGAGAAAAAGGCACATGTACCCTGACTATGCTGTCAGCTCCAGCCACCTCTCAAAGGGGAAAACTGTTCGGCAGAGGAGGGAGAGGTAGTTTTAAGGTTGAATTGTGCCCTGGAGTGGGTATGGGATGGAGAGGTGATGAAAGAGGTATAAGGAGGAGGGGATGGGGCAGTGGGGAGATTAGGGTTCAGTTTGGCCTGTTGAGGGGCAGCCTGAGGGGAAGGGACTGGTCAGAAGAGTATTGAGAGTGAAGAATCTGTATTGTGGTAGGGACAGGGGGCATGGTTGGGAAAGGAGAATTTGAAAGGGATTACACTGGAAACAGAGACTGGGAAGGGAGCAAACAGTGAAAAATGCCTGGACATAAGGGACTTCAGACCACTTGCCCATTTTACAACAAAAGTTCTTTAAATCCTGCAAAGCAGAAAAATCAAAGGTACAATTTTCTGGCCATTTACAGCCATTGTTCAATTTATATTGTCACCAAGCGGTATTGCAAAAGAAAATAAGATGCTTAGGTTTTAGGTCAGGTGATAGCTGGAGGGGTCTGAGATTTTTCAAAATGTAGGCTAAGGGAGAGGAGGGAGGAATGGAGGGTGGGATGTTGCCCACAGTTTAAGAAGAGAGGCAGAGACCAGGAAAGTGAATGTGTGACCAAGCAGTCTGGCAGGTGTCCCAGGCTAAACTTTGGTCTGTACCTGGGATGAATCAGTCAAAGGGGGCATCCCCTGCATTGATCTGTTACCTACAACTGTGAGGGGTGAATCAGTTAAAGGGGCATCCTCCGTGTTGATCAGTCATCTATGAGTGCGAGTGAGTGACCAGAGCAGATGTCTCCTCAATAATCAGTCACCGAGGGAAGACTGTCTTCCCAATTCTGTGACCCATGTAGGATTTTTTCCTGTCATGAACCTCACGGAAAGTCCTATCTTTCTTCTCTCTGCTGAAAGGGAGAGAAAAATGAAACTGAAAGGAGGAGGAGACTGACAGGTAGCAAGACGGGCTAAAGAAGAGAGTTGAGGCAAACCACTTACCTGATCTGAGGATGGTGAGTGGATCTGTAGGCTGGTCTGATGAGCCTAGGTCATACGTAGGTCTCTTCATGGAGGAATCACAAGGAGTAGGGATAGGGGGTTTGGTGTCCTGGAGGAGTACCCCCATCCTGAGTTTCAGCACCAAATGTTAGGCACCTTTGCAAATGTAAAGAGACTACCAGGTAGGCTTTGTGGGGGACAACAAGTCTATTTATTTCATGCTCAGGTGCAAGCGGGCCAAGTCCAAGAAAGGAGTTAGACAAAGCAGGCAGGTAAGGGGACTGGCTATATAGGGTGGGGCAAGTGATCAATTAAAGGTGGTAATCTATTTTAGGGAAGTGAAGGGTGTCACAGGATGCATGCTCACAAGGGTAGGGGTCATCTATTACAAGCATGAGAATAAGGGTGGGGGTTATCGTTTGCAAGCAGAGGGGAAGGTAAGTTACAGGGGTGGGGATCTTGAGAAACTCAGTGTCCAGGGGGGAAATTCCACAAAGTTGAGCAGGAACAATGGTTGCAAGTTGCAGGTGAAGAAAAATTAGTTGAGGCAGGAACAAGTTGTTTCACTTCTCTTTGTGGCCATCTGGTTACTTCACACTTTCTAGCTCCTGGGGACCATCCGGAGGTGTTCGCGCAGGTCACCAAGGCTATAATGGTGTAACTTGGAGGCCTGACAGAATCATTATTGTCATTCAGTTTGAAGAATTTTTTAATTTCCATCTTGATTTTGTTTTTGACCCAATGTTCACTCAGGAGCAAGTTATTTAATATTCCTGTATTTGCATGGTTCCAAAGTTCCTTTAGGAGTTGATTTCCAGATTTATTCCACTGTGGTCTGAAAGAGTGCTTTCTATAATTTTAATTTTCTTAAATATGTTGAGGCTCATCTTATGACCTATCATATGGTCTGTCTTGGAGAAGGTTGCATGTGCTGTTGAATAGAATGTGTATTCTGTGACTGTTGGATAAAATTTTCCGTATATATCTGTTAAGTCCATTTGTTCCAAGGTATGATCTAAATCTATAATTTTTTTGTTGACTTTCTGTCTTGATGACCTCTCTAGGAGTATTGAAGTCCTCCACTATTATTGTGTTGCTATCCATCTCATTTCTTCGATATATTAGTAATTGTTGTTTTAGAAGCTCCAGTGTTGGGTGGATATAGCTTTAGGACTGTGATATTTTCCTGTTGGTCAAGGCCCTTTACCAACAGGGCCTTGTTTTATAGATCCTGTGTGATTTATGCTTTAAAGAGGTTCTGTTTTGATCTGTTTCCAGGGTTTATTTTTCAAGATACAGAGTGCCTTTTAGCAGTTCTTGCAGTTGTGGCTTGGTAGAGGTGAATTCTCTCATTTGTTTCTCTGAAAAATACTGTATCATTCCTAAATATATGATGCTTAGTTTTGCTGGATATAAAATTCTTGGCTGATAATCATTTTGTTTGAGGAGGCTTGGGGCAGTTTCTGCTGAGAAATCTACTTTTAACCTGATTGATAGGTTTTCCTTCATAGATCACCTGGTGCTTTCTCTCACAGCTCTTAAGATTCTTTCCTTCAATGGCCCAATAAAAACAGCTCTGGAGTGCAATTTCCAGTGAAAACAATGCAAAGGGTGAGTGATCACCACATTTCCAAATGAGTTTTTACTGCCCACAGACCAGGAGATTCCTGGGCTGAAAAGCACCACGCATCTTTGTTTCAGCCAGCCCAGTGGGTCCCCGCACAAAAACTCACACAAATCTGGACAGCCATTTCAACTGGTGCCTGGAATGTGAGGGAGAAAGAGCCGCCCATTCAACTGAATAAAAGAGGGCTGAAACAGGGAGCCAGGTGATCTGGCTCAGCAGGTCCCAACCCCACAAAGATCTGCAATCTGAAATGCTCTGGATTGAGAGTTTCACAGCAAGCACAGCTGGACACAGGACAGTCCAGCTCTGTGGGGGGAAGGGCGTCCACCATTACCAAGGCAATCAGCCATTACTGAAGCAGTCTGCCATTAACAAGGCACTTCTAACTATACCTCTCTAAACAAAACTGCAAGGAAGTTCACAGAGCAGCTAGGCAGAGCCCACTGCAGCTCAGCAATGCCTCTGCTGGCAGACTGTCACTAGGCTACTGCCTTGCGGGGCAGAGCATCTCTGAATAAAGGCAGCAGTATGTTAGGAACTTATAAATAAAGCCCCTGGGAATAAAGGCAGTTATGAATTCTGCTGCAGCAGACTTAAACATACCCGCCCAGCAGCTCTGAATGAAATAGCAGAGCTCCCAGCTCAGCACTTGAGCTCCTATAAGAGACAGACTGTCCTCAAACAGCTCCCTGATCCCCATATATCCAAAGAGACACCTCATAAAGGAGAGCTCAGGCTGACATCTGGCAGGTATCCTTCTGGGACAAAGAAAACAGAAAAAGAAAGTGCCAGAAAACCTTACTGTTCTGCAGCCACTGCAGGTGATACCCAGACAAGCAGGGTATGGAGTGGACCTCCAGCACTTCAACAGTTGACAGTTAGAAGGAAAACGAAAAAACAAAGAAAACTTCATCATCAACAAAAAGGACAGCCACTCAGAGACCCCATCTGAAAGTCAGCAACTACAAAGACCACAGATAGCTAAATCCACAAAGATGGGAAGAAACCAACACAAAAAGGATGAAAACACCAAAAACCACAGTGTCTCTCCTCCTCCAAGGAATAACAACTCCTCATTAGCAAGACAACAAACCTGGATGGAGAATGAGTCTGATGAATTGACAAAAACAGCCTTCAGAAGGTGGGTAGTAACAAACTTCTCTGAGCTAAAATAACATGTTCTAACCTAATGCAAAGAAACTAAAAACCCAGAAAAAAGGTTTGACGAAATGCTAACAAGAATAAACAACTTAGAGAATAATATAAATGACTTGATGGAGCTGAAAAACACAACAAGAGAACTTCGTGAAGCATACAAAAGTTTCAATAGCTGAATCAACCAAGCAAAAGAAAGGATATCAGAGATTGAAGATCACCTCAATAAATTAAATGAGAAGGCAAGAGAAAAAAGAGTGAAAAGAAATGAAGAAAGCCTCCAAGAAACATGAGATTATGTGAAAAGGCCTAATCTATGTTTTATAGGTGTACCTGAATGTGACGAAAAGAATGAATCCAAGCTGGAAAACACTCTTCAGGATATTATCCAGGAGAACTTCCCCAAACTAGCAAGGCAGGCCACCATTCAAGTCCAGCAAATATAGAAAACACCACAAAGATACTACTCAAGTAGAGCAAACCCAAGGCACATAATCCTCAGATTCACCAGGGTTGAAATGAAGGAAAAAATGCTAAGGGGAGCCAGAGAGAAAGGTGGGGTTCCCCACAAAGGGAAGCCCATCAGACTTACAGTGAATCTCTCTGCAGAACCCCTAAAGCCAGAAGAGAGTAGGGGCCAATATTCAACATCCTTAAAGAACTTTCAACCTAGAAATTCATATTCAGACAAACTAGCTGCATAAGCAAAAGAGAAATAAAATCCTTTAAGAACAAGCAATTACTGAGAGATTTTGTCACCACCAGGCCTGCCTTACAGAGCTCATGAAAGAAGCACTAAACAAGGAAAGGAACAACCAGTACCAGCCACTCCAAAAACATACCAAATGGTAAAGACCATTGACGCAATGAAGAAACTGTGTAAACTAATGGGCAAAACAACCAAGTTGCACCAAAATGGCTGGATCCAATTCACACATAGCAATATTAACCTTAAATGTAAATGGGCTAACTGCCCCCAATCAATAAACACAGACTGGCAATTTAGATAAAAAGTGAAGACCTGTTGGTGTGCCATATCCAGGAAACCCATCTCACATGCAGGGACACACATAGGCTCAAAATAAAGGGATGGAGGTAGATTTGCCAAGCAAATGGAAAGCAGAAAAAAAGTAGGAGTTGCAATCCTAGTCTCTGATAAAATGGACTTTAAACCAACAAAGATGAAAAGAGACAAAGAAGGACACTACATAATGGTAAAAGGATCAATGCAACAAGAAGAGCTAACTATCCTAAATATATACGCACCCATACAGGAGCACCGAGATACATAAAGCAAGTTCTTAATGACCTACAAAGAGACTTAGACTCCCGTACAATAATAGTGGGAGACTTTAACACTCCATTGTCAATATTAGGCAGACCAACGAGACAGAAAATTAACAAGGATATCCAGGACTTGAACTCAGATCTGTACCAAGCAAACCTAATAGACGTCTACAGAATTCTCCACCCCAAATCCACAGAATATACATTCTTTTCAGCACCACATCACACATACTCTAAAATTGACCACACAATTGGAAGTAAATTACTCCTCAGCAAATGCAAAAGAATGGAAATCATAACAAACAGTCTCTCAGACCACAGTGCAATCAAATTAGAACTCAGGATTAAGAAACTAACTCAGAACCACACAACTTCATGGAAACTGAACAACTGGCTCTTGAATGTTGACCAGATAAACAATGAAATGAGGGCAGAAATAAACATGTTCTTCAAAACCAATGAGAGCAAACACACGATGTATCAGAATCTCTGGGACACATATAAAGCAGTGTCTAGAGGAAAATTTATAGTAATAAATGCCCACATGAGAGGCAAGGAGATCTAAGATTGACATGCTATTATCAAAACTGAAATAGCTACAGGACAAGATCAAAAAAACTCAAAAGCTGTCAGAAGACAACAAATAACTAAAATCAGAGCAGAACTGAAGGAGACAGAGACAAAATTTACCCTTCAAAAACTTAAGATCAACAAAATAGACCACTAGCCAGATTAATAAAGAGAGAGAAGAATCAAATATATGCAATAAAAAATGATAAAGGGGCTATCACCACCAATTCCACAGAAATATAAACTACCTTCAGAGATTACTACAAATAACTCTACACACATAAACCAATAAAACTGGAAGAAATGGATAAACTCTTGGACACTTGCACCCTCCCAAGCCTAAACCAGGAAGAAGTCAAAACCCTGAATAGACCAATAACAAGGACTGAATTTGAGGCAGCAATTAATTGCCTACCAACCAAAAAAAGCCCAGGTCCAGATGGATTCCCAGCTGAATTCTACCAGACATACAAAGAGGAGCTGGTACCACTCCTTCTGAAACTATTCCAAACAATCCAAATATGGGGAATCTTTCCCAATTCATTTTACGAAGCTGACATTATCTTGATGCCAAAACCTGGCAGAGACTCAACAAGGAAAGAAAACATCAGGCCAATATCCATTATGAACATAGATGCAAAAATCTTCAATAAAATACTGGCAAACTGATTGCAACAGCACATCAAAAAGCTTATCCATCACGGTCAAGTAGGCTTCATCCTGGGGATGCAAAGCTGGTTCAGCATACACAAGTCTGTAAACGTAATCCACCACATAAACAGAACCAAAGGCAAAAACCACCTGATTAACTCAATAGATGCAGAGAAGGTCTTTGACAAAATTCAACAGCCCTTTATGCTAAAAACTCTCAATAAACTAGGTATCAATGGAAGGTATCTCAAACAATAAAAGTTTTTTATGACAAACCTATAGCCAATATCATACTGAATGGGCAAAAACTGGAAGAATTCCCTTTGAAATCTGGCACTAGACAAGGACGCACTCTCACCACTCCTATTCAATACAGTACTGGAAGTTCTAGCCAGAGCAATCAGGCAAGAAAAAGAAAAAAGGGTATTCAGTTAGGAAAGAAGGAAGTCAAATTGTCTCTATTTGCAGATGACATGATTGTATATTTGGAAGACCCCCATCACCTCTTCCCAAAATCTTCTGAAACTGATAAGCAACTTCAGCAAAGTCTCAGGATACAAAATCACTATGAAGAAATCATAAGCATTCCTATACAACAATAACAGACTTAGAGCCAAATCAAGAATGAATTCTCATTTACAATTACAACAAAGAGAATAAAATACCTAAGAATACAACTAACAAAGGATATAAAGGACCTCTTCAAGGAGAACTACAAACCACTGCTCAATGAAATAAGAGAGGACACAAGCAGGTGGAAAAACATTCCATGTTCATGGTTAGGAAGAATGAATATTGTGAAAATGGCCATACTGCCCAAAGTAATTTAGAGATTCAATGCTATCCCCATCAAGCTACCTATGACTATCTTCACAGAACTGGAAAAAAACCACCTTAAACTTCATATAGAACCAAAAGAGAACCCGCATAGCCAAGTCAATCCTAAGCAAAAGCTGGAGGCATCACGCTAGCTAACTTCAAACTATACTACAAAGCTACAGTAATCAAAACAGCATAGTACTGGTACCAAAACAGAGATATAGACCAATGGAATGGAACAGATGCCTCGGAAGCAATGCCACACATCTACAATCATCGGATCTTTGACAAACCTGACAGAAGCAATGGGGAAAGGAGTCCCTATTTAATAAATGGTGTTGGGAAAACTGGATAGACATGTGTAGAAAGCAGAAACTGGACCCCTTCCTGATCCCTTACACTAAAATTAACTCCAGATGGATTAGACTTAAACATAAGACCTAACACCATAAAAACCCTAGAAGAAAACCTAGGCAAAACCAGTCAAGACATAGGCACAGGAAGAACTTCATGACTAAAACACAAAAAGCATTGGCAACAAAAGCCAAAATAGACAAATGGGACCTAATTAAACTCTAGAGCTTCTGTACAGCAAAAGAAACGATCATTAGAGTGAACCAGCAACCAACAGACTGGGAAAAAATTTTACTATCTACCCATCTGGCAAAGGGATAATATCCAGAATCCATGAGGAACCAAAACAGATTTACAAGAAAAAAACAAACAGCCCCATTCAAAAGTGGGCAAAGGATATGAACAGACACTTTTCAAAAGAAGACATATATCAGGCCAACAAACATATGAAAAAATGCTCATCACTGGTCATTAGAGAAATGCAAATCAAAACTACATTGAGATACCATCTCACGCCAGTTAGAATGGTGATCATTAAAAAATTAGGAGACAACAGATGCTCGAGAAGATGTGGAGAAATAGGAACACTTTTACACTGTTGGTGGGAGTGTAAATTAGTTCAACCATTGTGGAAGACTGTGTGGCGATTCTTCAAGGACCTAGAAATAGAAATTCCATTTGACCCAGCAATTCCATTACTGGGTATATATCCAAAGGATTATAAATCATTCTATTACAAAGACACATGCACACATATATTCACTGCAGCACTGTTTACCATAGCAAAGACCTGGAACCAACCCAAATGCCCACTGATGAAAGACTGGGAAAAGAAATTGTGGCACATATACGCTATGGAATACTATGTAGCCATAAAAAACAATGAGTTTGTGTCCTTTGTAGGGACATGGATGAATCTGGAAACCATCATTCTCAGCAAACTGACACAAGAACAGAAAATCAAACACCACATGTTCTCACCCATAGGCGATTGTTGAACAATGAGAATGCACGGACACAGGGAGGAGAGCATCACACACTGCGGTCTGTTGTGGGGAACAGGTGAGGGACACCAGCGAGTAGGGAGGTTGGGAGGGATAACATGGGGAGAAATGCCAGATATAGGTGACAGGGGGATGGAGTCAGCAAATCACATTACCATGTATGTACATATGCAACAGTCCTGCATGATCTGTACATGTATCCCAGAACCTAAAGTGCAATAAAATATTTTTTTAAAAAAAGATTCTTTCCTTCATCATAACTTTGTATAACCTGATGACAATGTGCCTAGGCAATGATCTTTTTGTGATGAATTTCTCATCCTTTAGCTTCCACTTCTAAATGAGAACATGTTGTGTTTGGTTTTCTTTTTCTGTGTTAGTTTTCTAAAGGTAACAGCCTCCAGCTCCATTCATGTCCCTGCAAAAGACATGAACTTGTTATTTTTTTATGGCAGCATAATATTCCATGGTGTCTATGTACCACTTTTTCTTTGTCCAGTCTATTATTGATGGGTATTTAAGTTGATTCAGTGTCTCTGTTATTGTGAATAGTGTTGCAGTGAACATGCATGTGTATGTGTCTTTATTATAGAATGATTTATATTCCTTTAGGTATGTACTCAGTGATGGGACTGCTGGGTCAAATGGTATTTCTTGGTTAGGTCTTTGAGGAATTGCTATGTTGTCATCCACAATCGCTGAACTAATTTACACTCCCACCAACGGTGTATAAGCATTCCTTTGCCTTCACAACCTTGCTAGCATCTGTTATTTTTTTACATTTTAATAATAGCCATTTGGACCGGTGTGAGATGGTATCTCATTGTGGTTTTGATTTGCATTTCTCTAATGATCAGCGAATTTGAGCTTTTTTTAAATATGATTTTTGGCTACATGTATGTCTTCTTTTGAAAAGTATCTGTTCATGTCCTTTGCTCATTTTTATGAGGTTGTTTGTATATTTAAAGTGAAACAAAAGTGGAAATTTATTTGGAAGCTAAATATTCCAAACAGTACCACAAAAAGATAATGTGTGATAGAATTAGAGAGTGGTCAGTCTATTAAAATATAAGAAGTGAAGGAATTCTGAATTTACTTAAATGTGAAGGCTAATGGCTGGGAATTTTTTCTTGCCATTTTTCAAAGCCCAAAGTGAATAAATTAATAGGCATTTTAAATTTGTAATGTGTAAATGAAATTGAATCATCGAATTCTGAGAAGTATCTCAATAGTCATAGAATTATTTCCTTTATAGACCAATTTTCATAGCTCTCTAGTATCTTTACATTAATTTAAAAGTTACCACTTTCTCTTTTTTTATAATGAATAATAAGGATATTAACGGAGAAAAATATCTACTACAATGTAAATATACTTTTATGCCATTGCTGAGCTATGTCAGAATTAAGTTTGAATATTCATTATCATTACAATGAAAAGTATTTTTTAAGACCATTTTATTTTTTTTAATAGTAACCTATAATGTTTCAGGGGATATAGACATCAACTTTATTTTTAAATTTAAAAAACTAAGTTAATGTTTAACTGCAGTAAAATTAAATCTAAAAAAAGGTGTATCTAAAAAAAAAGATTAATGAAGCTCAGATAAACTTTAACAATTACAAATCAATACTTTCCCAAATGCAGCATATAAGAGCCAAGTGTTTATATTAAATGATTTCTTTGGAATCTACTTGACTTATTTGTAAACTTACTATGTGAAATATTATTTTCTGGGGTCAGTCATTTTTGACATTTGACAGAGTATTACTAGGTGAGAGTCTTTGCAGTACATTTGAGCCTATAGCAAGAGGAAGAAAAAAACTTTCAAAGTTTTTAAACTAAGATTATGATTTAAAAAGTAAAATGAAATATATTCATCCTGAAATTTCTAAAAAAGGTAAAGGCCTTATTCTATTAATTATTTGCAATATTGTATTCAATAAGATACAGAGGCTTGAGATGCAAATAGTGTATAATTTTAATTCAAAAATCAAGATAATATATTTTTCAGTGTGTAAGTTTAGTGGTTTCTCTGGTCCTAATTTGGTTCTCCTAAGCTTAAAATTTTTAGTCATATTAAGAGCTTATCAGAGGACAGAACTTGAATGAATGCTTATTTCTATCAAATTCTGATCTATACTTCTCTCTTTTTCTCATAAATTTAGGTGCACATATAATTACTAGTGTAATATTGTATGTTCATAATAATTTTTGTTCACCAAATAGAATGTTCTTCAATGTATTTATTTTTTCTTCTTGCTCTCGGATCCTTAGCATCTTTTTTTTATCATTTTTTTCCCCAACTTATTCTTAAGGAGAATAGGCTTCAGAACACAAAGGGCATGCAAAATATATTACAAATATTTATAGATTACTTTGTTAGCTTTGGTCCCTAGACAAGCAGTTCTTAATGTTTTGATAGCTATAGATATATAGGACAAGGTAATTGATGTCTGAGAGAAAATACTGTAAGAAACAGGCCAAAGATGGAAAAATGTAGTGTCTTGATGGGAAGGATGAGTGTATTAGCTTTTCTACTATTTTTCCTTGATGATATACTGTAATTATATAATTTTTTCTTTATTCAAGTATTAGTGACTATGCAATCTATACAGTACTTAGATACACAGTCGTAACTTTTGACATATAAGGTGACATTTTTTCCTACTAATGTTTAAAATAAATTTTATTGTGTATATTTAAGGTATGGGCCACATGATGTTACGAGATATATATGGGTAGTAAAATGGCAACTATAGTGAAGCAAATTAACATCCATTATCACACATAGTTACCTGTTTTTCATGTGTGTGTGGCAAGAGCAGCTAAAATCTATTCATTCAGCAAAAGTCCCAAATACAATGCAATATTTTTAACTATAGGCCTATGTTATACATTGGGTCTGTAGATTTGTTTATTCTAAATATCTGATGCTTTGTATCTCTTGACCTAAATCTGCACATTTTCTCCCCATCTCCAGTCTCAGACCTTAGCTTTGTAACCACAGTTTTATTCTCTATTTCTGTGTATTTGAGTTCATTTTTGAGAATCTACATATAAGTGAGATACTTATATATGTTTGTGTCTGTCTTATTTCACTTAGTGTAATATCTTTCAATTTCATCTACGTTGTGACTCATGGCAGGATTTCCTTCTTTTTTAAGGCTGAATAACATTTTATTACATGTGCATGTGTGTGTGTAGACAAACATAATTTCTTTATAATTTTGCCGATGTTCATTGTAGCATTATTCATAATAGCCAAGATATAGAAAAATCCTATTACTTTTAGGATTGATATTTATGAAAAGATTTGAATTACTGTACTAGCAATTTGCTGAATAAATCAAATCAGCCTCCAAATCCAATTGCATACCTTGACCAGTTTAAAGCAGGAATAATATATTCAAGAAAATAATATAAACTCTCTCTACCCCTTTCTCTCTTTCTCTCTCTCCTAGATCCCTGTACCAGTGAAGAATTTTACTGGCTGTATTGAAGTTATAAAAATAAATAACTGGAGATCTTTCATTCCATCCAAGGCAGTGAAAAACTATCACATTGACAATTGCAGGTAAAATGGCAATAGTGATTTTTCAAACAACCTGTTCAAATAACCACACCAAAAAGTATCACTTCTAACTGAAATAATCTAATCAATCTGTACCGTATTTCCTTCCTTTTGTTTTTGCTTCACATTCCCACATTCTACTAACTCTCTTCCAGATTACTGAATTTTAAGCTATATCCCAATTAAGATGGACAATTGCTTATAAATGGTATCTTCTTTGTGATATATACATATACCATCCAACAAATAATCAGTCCCAATCAGAAATCGTCATCTATCAGAGTCAGGTTGAAAGTTAAGCATGCTAACAAGCATGCCTGTGGTATACTGTGTAGAGTGCTAACCTACATCCTTTCTCCAAATTATCACTATCAAAGAGTTGTCCTGGTACTTCAGTTTCCATTATTGGAGACCTATTTCTTTCAGACTCTGCATCTGGCTACAGAAATCCCCAAACGTGGCTTTGAATCAGGTGACCTAAAGAGATAGCACATTCCAGAGAGTATTAGGCATTCATGCATTGCTACGAAGTGGTTAAAATTTTGTTTTTTCCCTGATATTGTTAAGAGGGAACTCAGACAATTAAAATGACCTTTTATAAGAGTGGTCATTTGGGGAGTTTTGCGATAAATTAGAAAAGGAGAAGATGGCATGGTGAGACAGGATATTTGATCACAGGAAAGCATGAAAGCTTACATATTCATATGTGAGAAATGTAAATCAAAACTACAGGGAGGTACAGTGAGGTCACAGCTATTTTCTATTAGTGTGACTGAGCATCTTTTCATGTATATATTGTATATTTTCATATCTTTTCTTGAGAAGACTTTTTGATTTTATTTTGTCCATTTTTGAATTGGATTGTTTGTGTAGTTTTAGGAATTCTGCATACATTCTAGACATTAATCCCTTATCATATATATAATTTACAATATTTTCTTCCATTCTCTGAGTTGTCTTTTTACTGTTGATAATATCTTTTGATGCACAGTTTTTTTAGTTTTCATGAAGTCTAACGTCTTTTTTCATTGCGTGTACATTTGATGTCATATCCATATTCAAGAAATAACTGCCAAATTCTATGTTATGAGCCTTTTTCTCTGTTTTCTACTGAAAGCTTTAAAGTTCAGTTTTTTTGAGTCCATTTTTAGTTCATTGCTGTATATGGTGTTAGGTAAGAGTCCAACTACTTGGGCCATTCTCTTGCTTGGGGATATCAGTTTCTCTAGCACCATGTATTCATAAGACCAGACCATTCTTTCCCATTGAATGGACTTGACGCCCTTTTCAAAAATCATGTATGTAAGGGTTTATTTCTGGTCTCCTTATTCTGCTCCATTGGTCAATATGTTGGTCTTTATGCCAATACTAAAAGATCTTAATTACAAGGGTAGCATTGTAATTAAATTTTGAAATGGTAAGTGTGAGATAACTAACCTTACTATTTTTCAAGGTTGTTTTGTGTATTCAGAGTACCTTGAGATTCTACTTAACTTTTAAGGTAGACATTTTTTATTTCTGAAAAAAAAAATCATTGGGATTTTGCTGGGGACTGCATTGAATCTGTAGATCATTTTTTTCCAATTCATAAACATGAGATGTGATTACATTTATTTATGTCTTTCTTTCAGCAATATTTAGTAGTTTCCATTGTAGAAGATATTCAGTGCCCTGGTTAAGTCAACCTAAAGTCAATTATATTTCTACACACTAAGCATGAGGAATCTGAAAAAGTAATTATAAAATCAATTTTATTTACAATACCATCAAGTAGGTTTGGTAAATTGAATCTTCTTTTTTTTCCTCTTAATTCATTTAACTAAAGATGTGTCAATTTTGTGGAATTTTTTAAACAACCAATTTTGTTTTCCTCAATGTCCTCTCCACTTTTGGTTTAGCTTTTTCTTTCTTCTTTTTTAGCTTATTAAGTTGTAGTTAACTTGTTGAATTTGAGATCTTTCTTATATTTTAACATAACCATTTATGGCATTAAATTTCCCCCTTACAACTGCTTTCACTGCATCTCATACACGTTGGTGTGTTGTATTTTCATTTTTATTTATCTCTAAGTATTTACAACTTTCCAATATAATTTATTCTTTGATCCTTTTATTTCCTACTTTCCATTATAATTTATTCTTCCATCCTTTGGTTTTTAAAAAGAGTGTTGTTTAGTTTCCACATATTTATGAATTTTATAGTTTTACTTCTATTATTGATTTTCAACTTTAACTATTGTGATCAGAAAAGATAATTTATGTGATATATGTTGTCCCTTCTGTTGAAACTTAATTTGTGGCCTAACATATACTCTATCCTGGCAAATGTTCCATGTGCTTTTAAGAGTATGTATGCTGTTATTGTTGCATGGCATGTTATGTGTATGTTTGTTGGATCTAGTAGGTTTATTGTGTTAAGTCCTCTATTTCCTTATCTGTTATATGGTGGCTCTATTAATTATTGAGAATGGCTATTAAAGTCTTCATTATTATTGTAGAATTGTCTGTTTCTCCCTTCAATTCTGTCAGTTTTTCTCTATATATTTTGATAATCTGTATTCAGGTGTCTTATTGTATATATATATATATATATGTCTTCTTGCCGTATTGAACCTTTTATTAACATATAATATCCTTCTATGATTTTAAAATTTTTAAATTTAAAGTCTGTTTCATCTGATATTAAGAAAGCAACCCTTGCTCTCTTTTGGTTACTATTTGCATAGAATCTTTTCTTCCATCCTTTCAGTTTTAGTATATTTAATATTTGTGTTTTTAAATCTAAAGTTAATCTTTAGTAGAAAGGACGCAGTTGAATCAAGTGTTTTTATCCCTTCTGCAGGTTTCTCTTTTTTTGATTTAAGAGTACAATAGTTTGTAATTAAAATAATTGCTAAGAAAGGATTTACTTCTGCTATTTTGTGATTTGCTTTCCTTATTCCTTATAGCTTCTCTCATTTTTTACATTACCATCTTTTTGTGTTTAGTTTATCTTTCATAGTGAAATATTTAACGTGTTTTCTAATTTTCTTTTGTATATATTCTATAGCTATTTTCTTTGTAGTTACCATGTAAATTAACAGCCTAAGGTCATAATACTCTAATTTGAGTTTATATCAAACAAAAACTCTACTCCTTTAACAGCTCTGTTCCCACTCCTTTTGGTTGTCGATGGCACAAAATTACATCTTTATACATTGTGTGCCTCCAAAAACCTAGTACTTTTTGAAATGCATTAGTCTTTTAAATTATATAGAAAACAAAATATAAAGTTATAAAGTTATAATACTAGCTTTTAGGAAAATTTTAATGTATTATTCTCCTTAATTATTTAGAAAACAACTATCAGAAATTATTACAAAACAAAAAGTGCATTATAAATCATTTTTACAATAATGTTAACTTTAACAGTTGTCTATGAATTTACTCTTATTTCTTCATTCAACGTCCAGTTATGTCTAGTGTCTTTCATTTCACCCTACAGGATTCCCTTGAGCATTTCTTGCAAGTAATGTCCAGTGGTATCAAACTTTCTTAGCTTTTGTTTATTTGGAAATGTCTTAATTAGTACCTAACTTATTTTTTTCCTTTTCTTGAGACAGAGTTTCACTCTGTTGCCCAGGCTGGGGTGCAGTGGTGCAATCTTGGCTGACTGCAACCTCTGCCTCCTGAGTTCAAGCAATCCTACTGCCTCAGCCTAGTGAGTAGCTGTCATTACAAGTGCATATAACCATGCCCGGCTAATTTTTTTATTTTTACTAAAGATTGGGGTTCATCATGTTAGCCAGGCTAGTCTCAAACTCCCGACCTCAGATGATACACCTGGCTCGGCCTCCCAAAATGCTGGAATTATAGGCATGAGCCACTGTACCCTCTTCTACCTAACTTTTGAAGGACTGTTTTGTCAAATATAGAATTCTTGGTTTACAGTTTTTTCTTTCAGCATTTTGAATATTTTGATCTTTTGCCTTCTCACCTACAAAATTACTGAATGAGAAATCTAATAATTGTATTGAAGATACTTATAAGAAAAAAGTCATTTTTTCTCTTGCTGCTTTTAGGATTTTCACTTTCTCTTTAGTTGTCAAAAGTCTGATTATAATATATATCCATGTAGCTCTTTTTGAGTTTGTCTTACATGGAGTTCATTAAAGACTTCTCAAGTCTTTTATGAATCCTTTCCTGGGCATGGATAGCCATTTTAAAATTTTCATCATATATACAGTTAGTTATTTTTGAGTATTCTAAACTTTAATGGCTAGCTTCCAAAAGTGTGAAAAGAGATAAATGAAGAGGAGAAAAATAGAGGTTTGGGGAGTAACAACAGTGGAGGGAAGTGTGTCAATTAACACCATCTATTTCACTGATCAGCTCTATTATCAGAAGCAGTAATCAGTGATCAAAGCACAGATGTCCAAAATGTGGAGAACAGGATCCTTGTGTTCACCATGGCCCTCACAAGCTGTGTACAGATTGCTCCAGAAACATGCACATGCTGCCAGACACATGACTAAGTAGTGGGGGGTGGGTACATAATATTATTTTAAGAGCTAAAACTGACCAAAGTTAACCACATTCAATTTAGAAGCCTTCATCTGGAAAGTTTTAAACCTTCAATAGACTTCACTATTTCAAAATAGTTACATCAAAAATATTCTGCCAGTACAACTGTTGTCTAGGTGGGGAGACAGATTTCTACTGCTCCCTACTCTACCTTATTTCCTTTATTAATTCTTATAAAATGATAAACTCAGGATATTTTAACATGAATGCAACATAGCATGTTTTACACAAAACAGTTTTACTTTTCCAAAACAAATAAAAATAATGACAAGAGTGGCACTGTTACATGTTTTCAGCAAAGATATTTAATAACTTTCTGCACATGGCTAGCTAGTTTTCCCAACACCATTCATTAAACAGGGAAACCTTTCCCCATGGCTTCTTTTTGTCAAGTTTGTCAAAGATCAGATGGTTGTAGATGTGTGGTGTTGCCTCTGAGGCCTCTGTTCTGTTCCATTGGTCTACATCTCTGTTTTGGTACTAGTACCAAGCTGTTTGTTTGTTTTGATTACTGTAGCCTTATAATATAGTTTGAAGTCAGGTAGCATGATACCTCCAGCTTTATTCTTTTTGCTTAGGATTGACTTGGCTATACAGGCTCTCTTTTGGTTCCATATGAAGTTTAAGGTGGTTTTTTTTTTTTCTTTTCTCTCTATTTATTTTTCTTTTTGTACTTCTTTCTTTCTAAAGAAGAATAAGGTAGTTTTTTATACAGTTCTGTGAAGAGGGTCATAGGTAGCTTGATGGGGATAGAGTTGAATCTCTAAATTACTCTGGGCAGTAAGGCCATTTTCATAATACTGGTTTTCCTAACCATGAGCATGGAGTGTTTCTCCATCTGTTGTGTCCTCTCATTCTCTTGAGCAGTGGTTTGTAGTTCTCCAGGAAGATGTCCTTTACATCTTTTGTTAGCTATATTTCTAGGTATTTTATTCTCTTTGTAGCAATTCTGAATGGGAGTTGGCTCTTGATTTGGTTCTCTTTTAGTCTATTATTGGTGTATAAGAATGCTTGTGATTTCTGCACATTGATTTTGTATCCTGAGACTTTGCTGAAGTTGCTTATCAGTTTAAAGAGAGTTGGGGGAAATTAACTCCAAATTGATTAAAGACTTAAAAGTAAGACCTAACACCATAAAAACCCTTGAAGAAAACCTAGGCAAAACCATTCAGGACATAGGCATAGGCAAGGACTTCATGACTAAAACACCAAAAGCAATGGCAACAAAAGCCAAAATAGACAAATGGGATCTAATTAAACTCCAGAGCTTCTGTACAGCAAAAGAAACAATCATTAGTGTGAACCAGGAACCAACAGAATGGGAAAAAGTTTTTGCAATCTACCCATCTGACAAAGGGCTAATATCCAGAAGCTACAAAGAATGAAACAGATTTAGAAGAAAAAAATATATAAACAAACCCATTCAAAAGTGGGCAAGGGACATGAACAGACACTTTTCAAGAGAAGACATATATGAGGCCAACAAACATATGAAAAAGTGCTCATGATCACTGGTCATTAGAGAAATGCAAATCCAAACCACATTGAGATACCATCTCACGCCAATTAGAATGGTGATCATTAAAAAATCTGGAGACAACAGATGCTGGAGAGGATGTGGAGAAATAGGAACACTTTTACACAGTTGGTGGGGGTGTAAATTAGTTCAACCATTGTGGAAGACAGTGTGGCGAATCTTCAAGGACCTAGAAATAGAAATTACATTTGACCTAGCAATCCCATTACTGGGTATATATTCAAAGGATTATAAATTGTTCTGTTACAAAGACACATGCACGCATATGTTCATTGTTGCACTGTTTACAATAGCAAAGACCTGGAACCAACCCAAATGCCCATCAGTGATAGACTGGACAAGGAAAATGTGGCACATATGCACCATGGAATACTATGCAGCCATAAAAAACGATGAGTTTGTGTGCTTTGTAGGGACATGGATGAACCTGGAAGCCATCATTCTCAGCAAACTAACACAAGAACAGAAAATCAAACACCACATGTTCTTACTCATAGGTGGGTGTTGAACAATGAGAATACATGGACACAGGGAGGGGAGCATCATACACTGTGATCGGTTGGGGGGGACTAGGGGAGGGACAGCAGGGGGTAGGGAATTGGGGAGGGATAACATGGGGAGAAATGCCAGATATAGGTGACAGGGGGACAGTAGCAGCAAACCACACTGCCATGTATGTACCTATGCAACAATCCTGCATGATCTGCACATGTAACCCAGAATCTAAAGTACAATTATATATATACATGAAATTACTGGATGAAAATTGAAATTATTTCACCTGGTTATATTTTGCTAAATTATACAGTAAATTACTTAGAAACAAAGTTTAAAGAAAGGATAAAAGGATATTTAATAGATAGATTCTCATATGTGTTTCTGCATTCAATCTGTCCTATAATTATTTTGCTGAAGTAATTGGAGAAATTCTGGCCTCCCAACACATATATATTTGGAAAAGATGAAAGTGTTTTAATAGACTGTTCAAATAACTTAGAGTATGCTTTTTTGATATTATACCAAAATTTGTTAAGTAATAAATTGTTAAAGGCTAGTAGAAAAGTAGAATGTAAAACCCAATCAATGGGCATTTTATACTCAATTAAATTAATATTCATTGCTCTATCATGCATTTTCAATGGTTCTTTTACTCATGCACAATTTTTTACTGCCAAAATATCGGTCTTTTGAGTTATTCAGCTCTACCAAATACCAACATATATGTTTATAAAATATTTAGAAATCATATTTGTTAATATCCCCTCCAATCACATCAGAAAAGGTTTTAAGTATTGTATAGCTATCATTCTCACGATGGTGGATAAGACTTTCCCAAAATTTAGAAATTTTTTCATAGTTTAAATTTTAACATTGGCAACAAATCCTGTTACCTGTTTTATTTAAAGTGACAGACCCAAAGCTCTCAATAAACTAGGAATCAATAGAACGTATCTCAAAATAATAAGAGCAATTTATGACAGACCCACAGCCAATATCATACTGAATGGGCAAAAGCTGGAAGCATTCCATTTGAAAGCTGGCACAAGGCAAAGATACCCTCTCTCACCACTACTGTTCAACATCGTATTGGAAGTGCTGGCCAGGGCAATCAGGCAAGAAAATAAATAAAGGGTATCCAATTAGGAAAAGATGAAGTCAAATTGTCTCTATTTGCAGATGACATGGGATTGTATATTTAGAAGACCCCATAGTCTCAGCCCAAAATCATTTCAAGTGGATAAGCAACTTCAGCAAAGACTCAGGGTACAAAATCAGTGTGCAAAAATTATGAGCATTCCTATACACTAATAACGGACAAAAAAAGAGCCAAATCATTAGTGAACTCCCATTCACAATTGTTACAGAGAGAATAAAATACCTAGGAATACAACTAACAAGGGATGTAAAAGATCTCTTCAAGGAGAACTGCAAACCACAGCTCAAGGAAATGAGAGAGGACACAAACAGATGGAAAAACATTCCATGCTCATGGTTAGGAATAATCAATATCATGAAAATGGCCATACTGCCCAAAGTAATTTATAGATTTGATACTATCTCCATCAAGCTACCATTGACTTTCTTCACAACTTGGAAAAAAACAATATGGAAGCAAAAAAGAACCTACATAGCCAAGACAATCCTAAGAAAAAAAAAATTGGAGGCATCACACTACCTTACTTCAAACTATACTACAAGGCTCCAATAATCAAAACAGCAGATATAAATCAATGGAACAGAACAGAAGCCTCAGAAATAATGCCACACATCTACAACCATCTGATAGTTGACAATCCTGACAAAAACAAGCAATGGGGAAAGGATTCCCTATTTAATAAATGGTGTTGGGAAAACTGGCTGGCCATATGAAGAAAGCTGAAACTGGGTCCCTTCCTTATACCTTATACAAAAATAGATTAAAGATTTAAACTAAGATGTATCACCATAAAAATCCTAGAAGAAAACATAGGTAATACCATTCAGGACATAGTCAAGGGCAAGGCTTTCATGACTAAAACACCAAACGCAGATGCAACAAAAGCCGAAATAGACAAATGGGATCTAATTAAACTAAAGAGCATCTGCACAGCAAAAGAAACTATCATTAGAGTGAACCAGCAACCAACACAATGGGAAAAATTGTTTGCAATATACCTATCTGACAAAGGGCTAATGTCCAGAATCTACAAAGAACTTAAACAAATTTACAAGAGGAAAGCAAACAATACTATCAAAAAGTGGGCAAAGGATATGAACAGACACTTCTCAAAAGTAGACATTTATATAGCCAACAAACATATGAAAAAAAGCTCATCATCTCTGATCATTAGAGAAATGCAAATCAAAACCACACTGAGATACCATTTTATGCCAGTTAGAATGGCAGTCATTAAAAAATTAGGAGACAAAAGATGCTGGAGAGGATGTGGAGAAATAGGAACACTTTTACAATGTTGGTGGGAGTGTAAATTAGTTCAACCATTGTGGCAGACAGTGTGGCGATTCCTCAAGGATCTAGAAATAGAAATAGCATTTGACCCAGCAATCCCATTGCTGGGTTTATACCCAAAGGATTATAAATCATTCTGTTATAAAGACACATGCACGTGTATATTTACTGTGGCACTGTTCACAATACTGAAGATATGGAACCAACCCAAATCCCATCAATGATAGACTGGATAAAGAAAATGTGGCACACATACACCATGGAATACTATACAGCCATAAAAAGGATGAGTTCATGTCCTTTGCACAGACATGGATAAAGCTGGAAACCATCATTCTCAGCAAACTGACACAAGAACAGAAAACCAAACACTGAATGTTCTCACTTATAAGTGGTTGTTGAACAATGAGAACACCTGGACAAAGGGAGGGGAACATCACACACTGGGGCCTGTCAGGGGGTGGGAGTTAGGGGAGGGATAGCAGGGGATTAGGGGTAGGGGAGGGGTAGCATTAGGAGAAATACTTAATGTAGATGACAGGGTGATGGATGCAGCAGACCACCATGGCACATGTATACCTATGTAACCTGCACGTTCTGCACATGTACCCCAAAACTTAAAGTATATAAAAAAGAAAATATCTACCTAAACCTAAGAATGCATAACTGTAGTTGAATGTCAGTTGTTCTTTCAAGTAAAACTCTGTTCCACAAAAATTAGCAACTACTTATATCACATCAAAAATGGATCATTCTCCTCCTTGAGCCAATCATCTTACTCCAGCTTTAGGATTTTGCCCTTACCCTGGAGTAAGAACAAAAGTCCTATGGCAGAAATGCTTTTGGCATACTCCCCTTTTCATCACACATATTATTAAAAAGGAATATAATTCATAGTTTATGATTTAATAAAATTAATGTTACTACTGTTTCAAGTACATTCTTAAATTTTTTAAAGTGGTAATACTATATTTAGTACAGTTGGTGCCACTATTTTTATCATACTAAGCCATCAGTTTTATCCACCATTATCCTTGACAATAATTGCAAATGCAAACACAGTGAAAAAGTCAAATAACATTTAAATAACTCCCAAAACATACTATGAGAATTGAAGCTCTCTACTAATTTGTCTGGTAGCTCTGTTTACCTGATTATTACAGCAAGGTTAATCTGGACAGACAGTCCCTGGAGGTCTACATGTGATGCAGGATTTTATTACAGAGAATGTAGTCCTACTTTAACATTTGATATTAATTATATCACTGAGATTCTGTTATTGAGAAGTTAAAAGTCCTGCACACCTAAAGTAAGGTGACTATCACCACAGATTATAGATCTCTTGCGTGGTTCTCGGTGACACATTTTAAAAATTTACCAAAATATTTAAATTTCTAGAATAGCAGGATCTATTTCCTCACTTCTTCTTTGCCGTCAGCTTTATGCTGATGATAAAATCTAGCAATAGTTCTTAACATAGCATTCACAGAGAAGTTGATTCACCAATTTGGTATTTTGGGTTTTGTTTATTTGATGGTGGAGATTGTTATTTGGTTTTATGTTTGCTTGAATCATTTTACCAAGGTTTTTTCCAACAGTAGAATTGATGATGATTGCATCTGTGTATATAAAAAATACTTTCAGCTTTGAATTAATTCTTATAGCATTTTCTATCTCTATTTTATAGTCACCTACATTTAATTCACCTGTGTTCTTAATAATTAGGTAGAATATAAATCAGGCACAAAAATTTTATCATCACATAGTTGTTTATGTCTTGTGCCCAAAATATGAAAGGTTGATTTTTTCATTCAGGCAGAATAGACAGGTATCAAGGCAATATGACATTAAGAAGAGTTAAATCAGTTATTCTACCTCTAGTTTCTCCCCTACAGAAGCAATCATGGATAATCTAATGACTCTCTGAATAGCCTTATTAGAAGCAGAGCATGCAAAGCCGGGAAATGGATGCTTAAAAAGGTAATAATTGAGATAGAATAGTAATACTTATAAGTCAGCGAAAAGAATAAAATACATCTGTGTGCATCAATATGGATACTTTAAAAAAAATACTGTGTTGTTAAAAAAAATAGCTGCAAGAAACATACCCTTTATATACACCTTTAAAGCTATCTTATATTCAAACACCATCTTGCCCTTTATTACACATTCTCCAATTTTTCCATATAAGGATAACTACTCTGGACTAAGTTTTATGTTACCCTGCCATCCTCTTTTAAATAATTGCTATTCCAGGAGGAATGTGTTGTGATAACGAGCAGAGTATTTAAATAGAAGAATATGATTCAGAAACCAAAGGCAGAAAGCACCAGAGATAATTTTCCAATTCTATCCCCCACAGATCATCTCAAAATGTGATTAGAATCACTAAATTGGACACTATTTGCTTTTCAAAAGGGAGTAAGTTGTAAAACATAAATGGTTTTATACATTTGTATAAACAAACACGCGTTTTAAATGTTTGTACACATATATATATTTGGCTACTCTTTAAATATTAGGAATAAAGTGACCAGTTTTGCGAAGTCATAATTTTCCAAAATGAATTGAGCCTTTATTCTGTGTGCAAATTCTGTCCTTCCCATTTCATGAGGGAATCTTAGATTAAATGCAGAGTTTTTCTTATACTCTCTGCTTACATTTTTAAAGTAAAGTGACATTTTCATATCATTAACAGTCTGATTCTAAAGCTTAGAACCAATCATAGAACTGTAAGGAAGAACAATGGTGCTGGAACCACACATTGAATGCTGGTTGTACTACTTATTTACTATGTGACTTCATGATTTCTTCATCTACAAATGGTGATGATGGAAATAATACTGGCCACAGAGTATTGCATGACTTGATGTTTATTTTTTTCAGTGTGCAAAATGGGGCCAAATATATAGCATACAGGTTATCATTTCCAGTTATTGTTACTGTAATTGTTATTTATCATATTATCATTTATCATAAAAAATATTTTATCATTTTAATTGTTTTGTCATTTATCATTTTATCATTGTTTCTATTCAAGCTGAAAATCAACATAATCCCTCCCACAAAATTTGTTTAGAGAGGGGTCAGGAAGAGGAGGTCAGATATTTCAAAAAACAGCACAACAATGTAAAGATGTAAAAAAAAATATATATATATATATACATATATATATCAGCTATCCTTGGTCTTAGAAATACCTTGGCTACTCTTACCTCAAATCTTAAACATCTGGTCTTGGACTCAATCCCAACCTTATTCCAAGTTCTGTGCCCTCCCCATAATCTGTCCTCAACTCATTATTCCAGAAACCCATAACCCCTTGCTCTCTAGCAACTCAGTTTATTTTCTTTTATCATATTCAATTTATTTTCTTTTATCATATGAAGAAGAACAATTAACTGTCATAATATTATTTTTTAGACTTTTGGACCATGCCCCAGGACTAATCTTTTCACTATTAAATGTTCTAACATAGTATTTCACAAACTAAAGGCTATTCCCAAAAGTAATTTAAGATGTTTCTCCTTGATACACAGATTGAATCACAACACATGGTTAATATGCTGCAACTCCAGAAGGATCGCCTCTGCCATGTTACACAGATGGGAACTAGAAAGCTTAAATGTTGTTTTTCTGGAAGTGAGTTTGAGTTAAGCTGTTGTATTTCTATGGAGAGGACTTAAAAGTCAGATACACCAAGTTTCAAAGTTCAGCTATGTTGCTTTCTATTGATGTAACCTTAGGAAAATTACTTAACCTCTCTGTACTTCAGTTTTCTTATGAACAAATTAGAGACAGTAAAATTGGTAATCATAGGGTTGAGATAAGGAATAAATAAAATTATGTATAAGCCATGCACTTAGCTCAATGTCTGGACACAGGAATTATTTCAATATTGTTCACGTATAATCAGCCATCTTCACGTATATTTGACAATATTCCCAATAAATTTACAAGAATAATTTTCTAAGAAGAGTAAAACTTTTCATAAGAAATACAAAAGTCCTACCTTCATTGTTTAAAGTATCTACTTTTTTATTTCAGTAAGGAAAGTGAGAATACACTAAAATAAATAAAAAGAAATAGGTACAAAGATACTTCAGAGCAGAGTACAAATCCAAAATTCATAGATTTTTGTTATGTATTGGACTTATTTCTATTCCAATTTGACTTTTTAATTTTGCATAAGTTTTTAACTGAAATATAGTTTCACTTCCCTGCACTGTAGAAGTTTTCAGTGTTCTATTCCTGTCTTATTTAAATCTTTGTGGATTGTATGTTTTCCTTGACAATTGAAAGCTATCAATATTTATATTTCAAAATCTATTTTAATACTTGGGAAATAAAACATTCAAGAAAATGAACCTATTTTTAGTTTTTTAATTAAATATAGTTAGGTTTTACTTACACAAATAAAATGCTATATGATATAATTTGAAATGAACCATTTTCAGATGTTACTATTTAAGAATATATATTTTATTATAAAAATAATTGTTCATTTTGGAAAAATAGAATTCATGATAATGTCCATGATTAATGACAGCTCTGTTAAAACTATTACATATATTTAAAACTGTAGTGACACTGATAAGAGCCATATCCTCTGGTGCCCTCAGGCATCTATATACTGTACTACCCATATACACACACACACACATATACACATATATATACTTATATATATATATACATATTCATACACACACATATATACATGTATATATATATATACATACTCATACACACACACACACACACATATATATTATTTTCAGTATCTGCTTTTGGTATTAACAGATGGCAGTCTTTCAAATACTTACCATGGCCTTCAGAATAAAAGTTAAATTCTCTACTAGCTTTGCAACAGAAGAGGTTATACACCCCCTCCATAATATACAATTGTTCCCTAGAAGTAGTTGCCAGCCAGTGATAATTTGCTCAGTCTCCTCCATCCCTCTTGCATCTAGGCGGGACTACAGAGCTAGTCCTCATCAGTGGAATGCCAACTAAAGTGTGTGACTGCTGGCTTATGTTTATTAAATGCATTTGCTGCCACTGAGGATGAGGAAGACTTCAAGGACACAGATTATGATTGAAGCTTCTGAAGTTAAGAAAGCTATTTCTAGAGCCTCCTTCCAAGAAAAGAATTAAGAAGTTATAATGCTAGATGTAACACAGGCTCATTAAGATATGTTAATGAAATAGAAGAGCCAGCTGCACCAAAGACCAAATCAAAGGTTGCTCCATTTCCTCCAAGTATATTGTTCATATCACCTCAGGCATCTGTCATTACTTTGAGAGGTAAAGGTATAAAAGGAAAAAAAAAATAAATAGAACCAGCTTTACAATTATGCCAAAGAAAGAATATTATGTTGTTATTAACATGTATCAGACTAGATGCAAATAAATCAGTGCTTCCTACATTTCGAGGTAAGTATAATTTCAAGAAAACAACAAACCTAAGTCAAAAAAGCCTGTAACTATAAAGGGACACTTAGGCCCCTAAATTTATACTAACGTAAATAGTTACAGTATGTGAAAGCTCTACATTCCCCAAGGAGTATATACTGCCCAAAAACTCTCTTTAGATATGCCTGGAAGCCAGGTGCACCTAGGGCCAGGTGCAATGGATGAGAAAGTTACTCCCCAAGAGAATCAGCCTAAAAACATAGCTTTATAATATAATGTAGAGGTGCACAGCATTATACTATCATTATAATATCATAATTATATCTATTATAGTATAATGCTGTGCACCTCTGCATTATGCTGTAGTAATGAATTAGTCACTTTTCATTATTGCTATGCAATCCTGTTCCTCCATTTCTGTATGGGAATTTTGTGGAATTATTCTCTCCCTGATCCACCTGTTTATCTCAAGGGTGGTGGAAGAATTGTCCTTTACTTTGTGGTTCTGCAGACCTAAAAAATGGATGATGGAGAGAACTAGACATCACCCAGAAATCATTGACACTGATCTGGATGTAGTAACTGGATGAGATTGCATGCTATGTCTTTTGGGAAGGGGCTGGAAACATTCTGTATGAGAGAAAGGGAAAATGCATGGATATTTAGTGGCCAGAGGAGCAGCCTAAAGGACATACATCTAGCTGTCCACCAAAGCTATGTGGAGCTTTCACTAAAGGCAGCAGTTCAGACAGTGGAAACCTTTTCTAGTCTTGCCTCTAAGTCAGAGGTCACCAAATTGCAGCCTCAAGCTAAATTCAGTCTACCACCTGTCTTTGCAAAGCTTGAGAAACAGTATTTTTAAAATTTTTAAATGTTTGGAAAAACAAGAGTAATATTTTTTGACACTTGAAAATCACATGAAATTTAAATTTCAGCGTCTGTAAAGTTCTACTGGAACATAGCCACACTGAGCCATTTACATATTATCTATTGCTGCTTTTAGTTTACAACCACAGTTGAGTAGTTTTAACAGAAATGTCTGACCCACAAAGCCTAAAACATTTACTATTTGGCTCTTTATGGAAAAAGTTTGTCAATATCTTGTGTAAGAACATAGAACACAGGCCGGGCACGGTGGCCCAGCACTTTGGAAGGCCGATGCAGGTGGATCACAAGCTCAGAAGTTTGAGACCAGTCTGGCCAATACAGTGAAACCCCATCTTTACTAAAAATACAAAATCTTAGCCAGGTGTGGTGGTGTGTGCCTGTGATCCCAGCTACTCGGGAGGCTGAGGCAGGAGAATCACCTGAACCAGGGAGGTGGAGGTTTCAGTGAGCCGAGATCACATCACTGCACTCCAGCCTGGTGACAGTGTAAGACTCTATCTCAAAAAAAAAAAAAAAAAAAAAAAAGAGAAAAGAAAGAGAACATAGAACATTGACCTAGTTCTCACCAATGAAATACGAGGAGAAATGAATTGTGCCATTTATGACTCAACATATGAGAGATGAATGATTCTTTGGACTCTCTCTGTTCCCTATTCTTTCTCCCTCACCTTCTGGCTGGAGGAAGATTCTAAGGCCCTCCCCAAAAATGGTATTATAGGATGGAAGTTTCCTAAAATCCTATCTGTTTTCTTAGTCCCATTGAATATAACCACCAGCCTTAGAATGCTAAGTTAGCCAGAATGAACAGTTAAGTTAGGCAACTAAAATTTGGTGACATATTTGTTATATCAGTAAAGATTATACAAACTAAGGCAGGCTGCTAAAATTTTAACCTGCCTAACATGCAAGGATATTTCTGTTTATCCTTGAACACACTTATTGATCTGTTCCATTGTATTTCTCCAACTTCCATCTCACTACTGCTCCATACTGTCCAGCTTTTCCTTACACTTTACAGAATACCAAGAGTTAAAACACTGTCAACATTAAGATAAATAAAGTCCCTGTCATTAAGGAACTCACATACACAGATAATTATAATAGAAAAGGGAGTTACAAGTTACACAAATACTTCCTTGGTTGCCATAACAATGCCTGTGATTGATGGATAGGTATCAATAAACAGAGCAGAAGACGTTTAGTACTGTATGGCTGAGTAGTGCAAAGCCACCTATACTAAGCTCATTCCTGTCAGACACAGCTTCCTTGGCCTTTAATTCCTAAAGAAGGCCTTCAGCTACAACAGACACTACTTGGTATAGGAGATAGTGCCTTTAAGTCTCTTAGATAATTGTTGATTGTCATTACCAAACCTTCTCACCTTTTCTGCAGACATTGCCAATTTCACTGCCTACTTACCAGGTGTATGTGCTTGTTATACCTCAAATAATTCTGTGCACTTACTAAGGCACTATACAAACCAAAATTCAAATTTCTAAGAGTACCACACTATTCAGCCTCAGCTACGAATTACCTAAGTTTGCCTAAGGTTTATTCCTGTTGCATTCATTCATTTATTCAATAAATAGGTATTGACCTTTTACTACTACTGATGATCAGATTATCTTCTAGATACTGAGATATAAAGACAAACAAAACAGTTCACTCTGCTCTTCATAAAGCATATATTTGTGTAGTTACTTTCAGAGAGTGGGTTTGGGAGAGAGAAAATACCCAAAACCCAGCAAAAAACAGACATAACAGAATCAGAAACCAAATCACTGTACCTGGTCTTCCTCTTTCAGGGTCTGAAATACCTTTCAAGTATTTGGGAGAGGTAGAGCCTTCCCATATGATGAGAACTCCTGCCATAGTGAGAAATTGATGAAATAGTATCGTATCATTTGAATTTGCTGGGATATGGGATACAACAAAAGCAAAAGCAAGGATCACTCTTCTAGTGGATATATGAGAGACTTTTTGTTGCCCAAAAGAGAGGCACCTTTCTCAGCCTGAGAAAGTGTGGACGTGCTTTGCAAAAGAAGGAATGCCTGAACTTTGTTCAAAAGTGGGAGTTTACTAGAATAGAAAAGAGAAAAGCATTCTAGATAAGGAGCTAAAGATTTTTAAATATTGCCATGTTTTTGGTGTTGCAGGAGCATAAAAATTAAGTTGGGAAGTCATGATTGATAAGCCTGAAAACATAAGCTCAGAACAGATAATGAAGCCCTGGTGGGTTAAAGAGCTTGGAGCTACTGAAACTCAGGGTTATGTTAAGATACGCATTTTAGATGAATCACCCGAATCACTTTATGTAGATGTGGAGCCTAAAAGTGAATAAATGAGACTGGAATTAGGAAAACCAGATAGGAGGCTTTTTGAATAAGAAAAAAATGAGTGCCTGAAACAAGTCAGTGTTAGCAAAAATAGAGAGGAATGATGCATCTGCTCTTTAGAAGGAAATACGGCTAGATTTAGCAACTATGTTTCTAGCAGATTGAGGAAGAAAAGGAAGCAAGAATGACTCCTAGAATTTTTACTTCAGTTTCAGGGCAAAAGTGGATAACATCAGCAGATATCACTGAAAGAGGAGCACATTTTTATGGTGTTTCAGCCTGGATTCTTCCTGTGCTACTATGTACTTTATTCAAAAATGTAATCACGTGGAGCACAAGAGAGAAAAAAGGAGAATAAAGTAGAAGGGACAGAGAGCTATGTGAGGATTTGTTATCAGGCCAGATGCTACCTGGTAATAAGTTGAACCAATGATTCAGTCTCTCTGGACTCTCTTGTTGAAGGCCATATAAATGACTGCCTTTCTGGTAAAAGTTGCTCAAAATGAAGAAAGAAAAAGATTCTGCTCCGCAGCAGCTAGGGCTGGAAGGAGTGGTCTGGGTCTCTAGAAACTGGTGAGGCAAAGAGGATCTTGATTCATATATGTAAGTTGTACAATTCCATATTGGACATGCAGAATCTGAACTCTTGTGGGAATAAGCACCCAGGTAGATATGTCCAGCAGGCTGATTTACATAAAAGAGTCTGTCACCCTGTATATGATATGAATTAAAAAGAGAAGTTTGAGAACATTAAATACAAAAGTAGCAGGAAAAAACATTAAAGTTAGCAAAAAGACACCCAAGGAAAGTGTACAGAGTGAGAAGAGCAGAGGTAAAGTACAAAGACCCAACAAACATCTCTTTTTACAGTTGTCAGTTCCTGAAATGCATCAAAGAACTGGCTCTTCGAAGTGTCATTTACTGTCTGTTCTCAAACTATTTTTGCAAATGAGTTTTATTTATCAGTGACAGTGGTGTTCTTCACAGGTGTTCCATTTACTTGTAATGTTTTGTAATTCATTTCTCTCACTTAGGTACATATCAGTTCACTCATTCATACTCATTCAAAAATTTGTATTAGAGATCCTGCTAAGTGTTTGGGGCTCAAGGTTGAGCTTCCCAGACTTTGTTATCTCCATAGGGTTACTTCGTATCAGCCATGGAGACTCCAAAAGTTCTCTATGAGCAAAGCCGTGAAAATATGATACTATTTCAGGTCTGCTGTTTACCATGAGATGTGTTTTGTCAAGATCTAGAGGACAGTGAAGACATATTGCTTCTTTTAAATATAGTGATGTCACAACATGCATTCTAACAACAGACGGTGGTATTTTGAAGAATTATGCTCACTGCTGGTGGCCACACCATCTCCTTACATCTGAGAAGAACCAGTTCCTTCACGTTGCTCCATTGCTGACATTTGCAAAGTGGAGAACTTTCCAAGGCCATGTGTGTGTTAGCCACTTGCTACATTTAATGATGAGTCTACTGAGATACGAATTGATTTCATTTACTACATTTGTTAGCAAGAAAATGCTATGCAGTATTCAATCCTTTTCATTATATTATATGTATATTTTGCACTCAATATTAAATTTTTAATGAAATTTTAGATAAAATCCCAAGCATTAAACATAGCATCATTTTAATATTTTATAAAAATTTATATGTGTGAAAATAAAGACATACAAAATCATAGAACATAAACATGATTGTTGGCTGAATGGTATGTGAATTATTTTGTGACTAATGCTGGAAAACAATTACATACTCTTTTTTGGTTGTTATTGGAGAGTAGCTAAAGGCAGTGACTTAAGGCAAAAAGAGTGAAAAGCATCTGGCTTTTTAAGGTTACTTTTCATGTATACAGTTTTAACTTCTAATAAACAATTGAGCTTTAGCACTAACCTTTGTTATCTCAGTTATTTTAAAATAAAAATGAAGGTTGGAGTTTTTGTTTTTACATATAAATTATTCACATCTCACCGGGCTTCCAACATTCTAGATTTGGCACTGAAAAGTTCAATTCTGTTACGATCATTGTTGTACCAGATGTATCACTATAAAATAAAGTATAGAAAATTAAAATGTATATTCTAAACATAACTAAAAGGAGAATTCATCCACTAAAGACAAACTGATAGTTTGCTTGATTTAATCAAAGTCAGGCCTATTAAGTATGAAAGTACTAAAAATGTCAAATTAGATTAAGTCTTATTCCCTAAAAGAATAAAATGATAATATTCAAAAATATTAAGCTTTTCTTTTATACTTCTATATCTTCAGTCATAGAGCAAGTTAAAGGAAATCTACCTTGACAGTGTGATGGACAAGATGATTTAAGTTTCTATTTTCCAATTCAAATTACTCCTATTCATATATAATATCTTTTTCTATTTTGAAGATTCTGCAATATCTGTGCAAAGCAGGGCAGCTAAAGGTGATCTTGTTTTAAGGATATCACTGCCTTTGGCACATGTGAATATGACTACATAAATGTATCTATTGGTTTACCTTTCTGATGTAAACTATATTTATATTTAACAATCTCTCAATTGACTCTGGAAGAAACATTTAAAGTGCGGACAATTTACAGGAAATGAAAACCTGGTACCACTGTATTAATTGTGTCATATTGCCTATTTGTTAGAGGAATGTGTTAAAATCCTGCAGCATTTAAGGTTTAAACCCTTTCAACTTTATTTTGGCCTCGGGATAAAACTCATGTTCTTTGGCAAAGCCTGTAAGTTTCTCCTCGGTCATCCCTCACTACTCCAGGTCCTGATTTAGGGTAGTTGTAGATGCAGGACATGGGAGATGCTGTTGGGGTTTCCTGGGTGTATGAGCTATGAATCTCAATTTGAGAAAGGAAACTCACGTATGCTTAAAGCCCACTCTATTGCCAGCACTATGCTAAATTCTTTCTTGCTTGCTTAAATAATGTATGTGACAGATCCTATTATTTGTCCATTTTACAGATGAGAAAACTGGACAAAAAAGGTTTAGCAGCTGATATGGTTTGGCTCTGTGTCTCCACCCAAATCTCATCTTGAATTGTACTCCCCTAATTCCCACGTGTCATGGAAGGGGCCTAGCGAGAGATAGTTGGAATCATGGGGGCAGTTCCCCATACTGTTTTCATGATAGTGAATAAGTCTCATGAGATCTGATGGTTTATCAGGGGTTTCCGATTCTGCATCTTCCTCATTTTCTCTTGCCGCCACCATGTAAGAAGTGCCTTTTGCCTCTTGTTATGATTCTGAAGCCTCCCCAGCCATGTGGAACTGTAAGTCCAATTAAATCTCTTTTTCTTTTCAGTCTCAGATATGTCTTATCAGTAGCATGAAAATGGACTAATATAGTAAATGGTACATTAGAGTGGGATGCTGCTGAAAAGATACCTGAAAGTGTGGAAGAAACTTTGCAACTGGGTAACAGGCAGAGGTTGGAACAGTTTGGAGGGCTCAGAAGAAGATAGAAAAATGTGGGAAAGTTTGAAACTTCCTAGATATTGGTGAATGACTTTGACAAAAATGCTGATAATGGTATGGACAATGAAATCCATTTTGAAGTGGTCTCAGATGGAGATGAGGAACTTGTTGGGAAATGGAGCATAGGTGAGTCTGGTTATGTTTTAGAAAAGAAACTGATGGCATTTTGCCCCTCCCCTAGAGATCTGTGTAACTTTAAACTTGAGAGAGATGATTTAGGCTATCTGGCGGAAGAAACTTCTAAGCAGCAAAGCATTAAAGAGGTGACTTGGGTCTTGTTAAAGACATTCAGTTTTAAAAGGGAAGGACAGCATAAAAGTTCAGAAAATTTGCACCCTGACAATGGGATAGAAAAGAAAATCCCATTTTCTGAGGAGAAATTCAAGCTGTCTGCAGATATTTGCATAAGTAACAAGAAGCCAAGGAGCTGAATATTAATCTCCAAGACCATGGGGAAAGTATCTTCAGGACATGTCAGAGATCTCCATGGCAGCTTCTCCCATAACAGGCCCAGAGGTCTAATAGGAAACAATGGTTTCATGGGCAGGGTCCAAGGTCCCCATGCTGTGTGCAGTCTAGGGACTTGTTGGCCTGCATCCCTGCTGCTTCAGCCATGGCTGAAAGGGGCCAAAATAGACCTTAGGCCATGTCTTCAGAGGGTGCAAGCGTCAGACCTTGGCAGCTTTCCAGTCTTGTTGAGCCTCTGGGTGCACAGAAGTCAAGATTTGGGGTTTGGGAACCTCTGACTAGATTTCAGGAGATGTATGGAAATGCCTGGATAGCCAGGCAGAAGTTTGCTGCAGGCATGGGGCTCTCATCAAGAACCTCTGCTAGGGCAGTGAAGAAGGGAAATGTGGGGTTGGAGCCCCCACACCGAGTCCCTACGGGGATACCACTTAGTGGAGCTATGTTAAGAGGGCCACCATCCTCCAGGCCCCAGAGTAGATCCACCTACAGCCTACACCCGTAGACATTCAACACCTGCTCATGAAAGCAGCCCGAAGGGAGGCTTTACCCTGCAAAACCACAGGGGCAGAGTGGCCCAAGACTGAACCCACCTCTTGAATCAGCATGACCTGGATGTGAGACCTGGAATCAAAGGAGATTATTTGGTAGCTTTAAAATTTGGCCATCCCACTGGACTTTGGACTTTAATGGACCCTGTAACCCCTTTGTTTTGGCCAGTTTCTCCCATTTGGAATGGCTGTATTTACCCAATACCTGTACCCTCATTGTATCTAGGAAGTAACTAGCTTTTTTTGATTTTACAGGCTCATAGGTGGAAGGGACTTGCCTTATCTCAGATGAGACTTTGGACTGTGGACTTTTGAGTTAATGTTGAAACAATTTAAGACTTTGGGGGACCTTTGGGAAGGTATGATTGGTTTTGAAATGTGAGGACATGAGATTTGGAGGAGACAGGGTTAGAATGATGTGGTTTGACTCTGTGTCCCCACACAAATCTCATCATTAATTGAACTCCTATCATTCCCATGTGTTGTGGGAGGGACTTTCCAGGAGATAACTTGAAACATGGGGGCAGTTTCCTCCATACTGTTCTTGTGGTAGTGAATAAACCTCATGAGATCTGATGGCTTTATCAGGGGATTCTGCTTCTGCATCTTCCTTTTTCTTTTGCCCCCACCATGTAAGAAATGCCTTTCGCTTCCTACCATGATTCTGAGGCCTCCCAGCCATGTAGAACTGTAAGTCCAATTAAACCTCTTTCTCTTCCCAGTCTCAGGTATGCTTTAATCAGCAGCATGAAAATGGACTAATACAAAAGCATATCCAAAAGCATACCCTGTTATAAGGTAGAAATAGAATGTCACTCCAGCTTATGAGTTCCTTCTAATAGACTAGAGACGAAAAACATGTGTTCACCTGTTACCCGGCAGGTTTGTCATTCATTTATTTATTCAGTCAGTCATCTATTCATTCATAATCCTTTAGAGTAGACTCTATGTGTCCAGTCATGTTCTGGGCTTTGAGAATACAGTGTGAACCAACTGAAATCTCTGCTATAACAGAGCTAATATGTTAGCATAGAAGACAGGTTATAAACTAATAAATTAACAATTATATATTCAAACATTTAGAGTTAAGGGATACATGAAAGGCAAAGTAAGGAATCAGAACATAATGATTCTGACCTGACTAATTAACTACTTTAGTTACATGGGGCAAGAAAGGCATCTCTGAAGTGCTGGTGCTTTAAAAAAAAATGTGAATCATAAGAGGACTTGACCAGGACAGTATCTGGGGAATGTTTCAGGCAAAGAAACCAGATAACATAAAAGTACTCAAGTGAAAATGAAGATTGTATATTCCTGTAACAGTGTCACTGGAGCTAAAGTAGACATGGACAATATAGTAGAATATTAGATCAGAAAGCTTCCTAGGGAATTTATAGCCCACATTAAAGACATTAAATTTCAACTTCAGAATGACTGGGAATAGAGTTTTCAGCAGTAACGAGACATGATGTAATATATATGTTAAATATGTGTGACTCTGGCTGCTGTCTGGTAAACTATAAGAGACAGAAGCGAAGTTAGGGAAATAGTTTTTATAAGCATGAAACAATGAGAATTCATCAGATTTGTGATACATTTGGAATGCAGAAGCAGGAGACTATCTGGAAGACTGAATGCTAGTGGAGTAAGTTGAAAGAACAAAAGATGGCAGTGTCTTGACCAAGGGTGCTATTCCAGTTATTATGGTTTACCATAAAATTGTCCTCAAGTGGGACTGTTATGAAACAATAATTAATTATGCCTAAGAAATCTGTGGATCATAAATTCCAACAGAACACAACAAGAATAGCTTGTTTCTCCCCCAGAACGTTTAGGAAAAACCTCGGCTGAAAGACTTGAAGCCTGTCAGCTGGAGTCATCTAAAGACACATTCACTCACATATCCAGAGATTGATTCTAAGTTGATTCTAAGCTACTTTGCTAGATTATAACTAATACCAGTTCTGTGAATTAAATGATTTGATTATATTTCACTCCTGAGAGGGCTTTCTTTTCACTTTCCTTCAAGCGCTAGACTTCTGTAAGAATACGCAAAAGGTTGACTCTAATTTGGAAGCATCAGACAAAGAAAAGGGAACTTATTGTAGAACTGTTGCTTGGATATCTATGTTAAACCCTATCTCAAAATCTTTGCAGCTAAGAATGATTATTATTTTATCATCCCCAGAATCAAGGTATATAGCTGAACAATTCCAATCTCAAGTTATCCTTCTACTGGCTACTTAAAATAAATTGATGGGCCAGTTTATATGATGATTCCATTTATTTTTTTCATACTGCTTGCTGTTGCTTTTCAGAAGTGCCTGTTTGTATGTCTACCCAGACACCAGGATAGACGCCTTCCTTTCAGTTAGAACCTCCAAAATCATATATAATCACAGTCCATGTATTCTCTCACCACTCTGCCCTTTATTCAGTCAGTAAGTTCCATCAATTTTTATCTCCTAAAACTATCTCAAAAATTTCCTCTCTACTCGACATTCAAGGCCAGTGCCTTAGTTCAGGATTATTGCAAAAAACTCTCCAAACAATCTTCTTACTGTCTATATTTGCTCTCCTGAATCTTTTCCTTCTTCTTTTAATACATTGCTGCTAAAGCAAGTCATTTACATTGAACGTCATGCCATATATGCACAGTGATTAATATGAAAAGTTCAAATTATTTTTATGGTGGTGTATTATGTCTTTTATGATCTATCTGTGGACTAGAAATGACCAGATATTACCCTAGTCTAAATAGAATTTCAATTCTTTACTTAAAAGATTTTCAGCCATTGAAAGTCACCTCTGTTTGGTTTGAAAATGTCAAGTTAACGTTTATCAGTGCTTTAACAGTGAGTGATAATTGAGCTAAACTTGAACATAGATTTAAAAAGTTATATCAGTCTTTACTGTAAATACTTGCACATCCTGATTTGGGCTTTAATTCAATTTACAGATTTGTTAGGCATTCATAATCCACATATAATAGTTTAAATGATGCAATTCATTTCTAAGGTACTTGTTTTAATATGCTTTTAAAATATATGAGACTGCTGATTTTGACTTCTAGACTTGACTCTCACCTTGGCACTACTCATTTCTCACAGTTTAATAAGATACAAGTGGTTACTTTTGAGATTATTTTGAGCTGCTATGTTTTTGAGACTATTTTTTGAAAGATGTAAGTCACAGATAAATTTTACATAATAATCAGAAGACTTCTGATTGGAGATTAGCTGACTATAACAATGGCGAAGTCAATTAAAGGATTGCAGTGTCCAAGAATTAAGTATGTCAATTTTTGTTTATATTTTGAATTTTAGGGCAGAATGATTTAAATAATTCCTCAGCAGTAACATATATTGTCCTTCATGAGCCCTTGACTGGAAAAGTTAATAAAAATACTCCTATCTACAACCATAGTTAGTTGCTGCAGAAAGACAGATACTCTTACCAACAAAGGAAACATTCATTTCCAAAAACTGCATATAAATATTTTACACGGTTACCTAATTTTCTCAAAGTTTAAATTGATTATAAATAGTTTATGTGCTTTTTCTGTATCTGAAACCTGCAGAACTCCTTAATGAAATCTTGCTTAAGCCTTCATCAATAAACCAAACTTGATGCACAGTACAGCAGTGCCCCCTGGAGTTAGATGACTTTACAAATTGGCATTTTCGAGCTGTTTTATTTGATTAGAATTACAAAAGCAGTGATTAATGTTCTCATGCTCCATTTCTTGCAATCTAAAGAATAATGCAATGATAACTAGAGAATCATATTCACAGGGTTTTATTTTACTTTAAATGCCTTTCCACAGATCTATCATATACAGTGTTGTGTACAAATAGAACCATCTATATAAATTTACAGTGGAGTGTTTCTTTAGTACATGATTTAGATTTGTTTTCTTCATTTGCATTTATGAATGAAGTCACACATCCACAGGTTTGACGCAAACAGCCTTAGGTACACGTATAGTATTTGTATAGTCTAGAAATCATGAGAATAATCAAATTTTTGAGCTGGAAAATACCTCAGAGATCATCTACTAACAAACTCATTTCTTATCTAGATGAGGTTAAGTCACCTGCCTGCAGTCACACAATCTGGTTCATGATGAAACCAAAGCAGTGTGTTTGTTCATGGGATGATCAGTAACTAAAAATGCAAATGCCAGTGTTACACTAGATAATACATTTATTTATATTTATAATGATATATACATTCCTAATTTATTTACTTGATATTTTTATTATTTGAGAATAAATTTTTACATGTCCACCAACAGCTATGTTATTTACGATAACTAATTTATATGTGAGAGAGCAACAGTGTGATTTGTATGACTTCCGGACTAAAAACACGACATAACAGGAAACAATTGATAATCTTTTCTTTCTCTGCATACTGCTGTGTCCAGTGAATCATGCCCTAGTTTCTGGAGCTCCAAAGAAATAAAGAACCAAAGCAAGAAAGTGATTAAATCCAGGCCAAATCAGCCTTAATTCTTTAATTTGATACAGTTGCAGAAACACGAACTGCATTCTAAAATATGGGACTCTTAAGACTTTGATATAGGAGTACAAGCTGCTAAGATTGTAGAGAAAGCAAGAATAAAGAGAAGAAAGAAAAGAGACAAAAGAACAAAAGAGGAAAAAGGAACAACAGGCTGTTTGCTTCTCTGCGTGGTGGGAGACAGTATTTTGAATATACTAAAGGATAAAAATACTTCTCCTTAGTATTCTTACTCCTAAGGATAAAATATAGCTGGAAAAATAAACTCTCCATTCCTCCAAGTCCTGCCTGTTGCTACAGTAATGTGCATCTGGAAGTCAGATACTTCCAAGATGTAGGAAATGAAGCCGAGAGCCATGTCCCTGCTGTCTTTCCTAAGGCAACAGCCATCATTTGCACCTTACCCTTACAAGTGGATAGAAAAGTCTCTAGAGAGGTATGGTAAGTAGCTATTGTAAAGAGGAATGTGGTCATGGCCTTTATTCCTCAGCTCTGACTATAAATTTTGTGCAACCAAAAAAAAAAAGAGATCCATTTGTTTTGGCTTCAGGCTGATATAAGCTTCATGTTTGTGTTAAAATGCTACCTGTCCCTTTGGAAATCCACAATGTATGTATTACAAATATTCTTCTTGCCAAATAAACACAGCAGATTTTTTCATAAAATCATCTCAAGTTATTAATGTTTCTTTCAGTGTGTTTATTTAAAGCAAAAGCTAATAGATGTATGTGAAGTCATACAAAAGGACTCTCTTTAGTTTTTTATTCTACCAAAAGCAAAAACGAATATGAAGTTTTACATGTAAGTTAACAGGAAAATTAAAAGGCAAACAAAAAGGGTTGGAAGCTGGCAGCATGTTTTTGTAGTAGTGAAAATTCATTAGTAAAGATTTTGGCTGAGGTACGAGGATTGCAAGAGGCCAGGAATTTGAGACCAACCTGGGCAACATAACGAGGCCTCACCTCTACAAAAAGTAAAAAAATTAGCCAGGGGTGGTGGCATGTGCCTATAGTCCTAGATATTCAGAAGGCTAAGGCAGGAGAAACATTGGAGCCCAGTAGTTTGAGATTTCAGTAAGCTACAATCACTCCACTGCACTCCAGCTTGAATGACAGAGCAAGACCCTGTTTCAAAGACGAGAGAGAGAGAGAGAGAGAGAGAGAGAGCGAGATTTTGGTTGACCAAACTATACTAAACCTTCTAACTATGTTAAAAAACTGGGCATTATTTTTTTTTTTAAAGCAGCCAGAGCATGACCTCTTCGTATCCCAATTTGTCAAGAAAAATTTGAACTTTTAGACAGTGAAGTATTTCGGTAGTGTATTTTGGGGTTCCTGAGTACAGTAAACAAACAATTTTATTTTATCCTTGGGATGAGCCTAAAGAAGTTTCTTAGGCCCAACTGAGGTATTTTAATAAAACATTTTATTTTAACAAAATTTTTATTTTAATAAAAAATCTCAAGAATTTACAACTCCAAAGTTCAATTGTGTTACATGAAATAAAAAGGCAGAATAATTGTTATATATGTCAGACACTATAAAGTACGTTTTTCTTAATAATAGAAGGAATAATTTCATTCTTAAAAGCTTCTTTAAAACATGTGATTAGAAAACATACTACAAATATATGATCTTGGTATTTTATTCCAAAGATAGTAAAGATCTACAAATGACATTCATTAATTAAGAAATAATTAATAAATAATTAATAAATAATTACATAAACTTTCTGTTCTCTAAGAAATCTTTGACAGGTGGTCATTCAGCTTATGTTTAAAGACTTGAGTTAGTGGAATTAACGACCTCATAAGGCAGCCAATTACATTTTCAACTGCTGTAAGAGCTGTAATGCTGAACTCTTCAACTACAGCTTCTTTGACTTAGTATAATCATCTTCTACATTCCCATCTGATTTCTTAAAGACAATTAGGCCTATGCTAAATATTTTCAAGCCAAATGTCAGTAGTTTTCATTTAAAATGATATAATTTCTGAATGTTTCATACTCTTTCTAGTTTTGATAGATTTCATCATTTAGTGTTTACTTTTGGCCCAGAACTAAACTTTTTCAAATGTGATCTTAAAAGTATGAATTAGACTGAATGCTCTTTGCTCAGAATTTCAGCCTGAGATTGCATTAGAATTTTTGAGCTCATCCAAACACTTTTTCTCCATCCTCCTTGATTATTCAAATATTTATGTATTTACAACTGCACGTTGTTTCAGTACCTCGAGATATACTTGACTGACCCTTCAATTCTACTTTATGGTGTACAGGATACAGTTTCCATTTTGCAACTCATTCTCCTTGAAAGGTAAAAGTTGTATAATTACACTTTCTTTCTGGATTCCATGGACATTTTCTTATCTGCTCAATGACTAGGGCCAGCTCTTCAACTTCTTTCTTCTTTCACTAAATATAGAAAATAAAGTCTCCTATACTGTGGATAGTTTTATAAATCTCAGCACTTCCTGTGTTATCTTATAGGTTTAGGTACCATTAGCATGTGTGCCCTTGATAATTAGTACCTTGCAAAGCCAAATTAATTTTCTTATCAGAATTTTTTGAAACTGGGTTATCAGACTGTCTTGGGATCCCTATGTATGTTTATATATATGATGCTACATATATGTAGAAGATGATGTGTTCAACACACCTGTGGAAAGTGCAAATGTGTTTCACAAAGCTATCTGTAAAAATCTCATTATTTTTATTTGGGGGACAAGAATTAGGAGAGAGTTTGTGTTCTGTTCAATACATGAATGAGTTTAACAAGTCCTCGATGCTCTATCTGTGGACAAGATGAACTCTGGAGTATTTCTATGTATTCTATATATAATAGGTGTCATCCATGGTCATAGAAAGATTTCAGAAATGCTACCATAGAATATATTGTTTTGATTTACACATATCCTAAGAATAACTGCATCAATAAATTAGCTGTTGTATATTTTCACAAGCACTAAGTTTTTTGGCTTGATTAATAAAATTTTTTGACATTTTGCAGAATATATTCAAAATTCTATTTTGAGAATAGCTGATGTTAATCCACCCTTGTGACAATATAAATGAACCTAGACTAATGAGGCTATGTCTAGGTTTTGACAAAAAAATTACATTATCATAGAGGAGTGTATCTGACTTCCTATTTTTCAAGGCAAGGAAGTATTACTCTTCATGAACCAATTTTATTTGAGTATTTCAGGATGTTCAATACTGCATATAATCACACATATGCTTTCACCATTACTAATTTTTTGAAAGGCTTGTTACATGTCTAGCATTACCCTCTTTTTATTGATATTAGAATGAAAATGTGGCTTGTTTAGTCTCTGAATATTTTACAATTTCTCATTCAGTAAATTCTTCTCCCTCATGACTCCAGTTGAAGTTCAGAGTAGCAATATCCTTCACTGATTCTATATTTGTTTAATAATTAGAAATCATTGCATGATTTAGGTTGACTTAAGTATTTATACATAGATTAAGTTTCAACTATTATGCAACTCATTTTGTGATACAATAGTAATTAATGGACAGAGATGAGTAAAATATAAGCAGATTTTCTAATTTTAAGCCATTTATTTTGGAAAACAGCAAAGAGGAAGGATGACTTTTGAAGAATACAGTTGACTTATATCTAATTATAGAAAGCATCTTTCCAGGGTATAAAATTATATTGATCGATATCTTAGCCAATAACAAATCTCCAGCCTAGTAATCAAACTATCAATCATGAAGTTAACAAAAAACAAGTTCAAGGTATATCTAAAGATCAGATGTTAAAATATTCAGAAGGAAAGAAAATATCCTGATTATCTCCGGGATATATAAGTAGTTTCAGGGGCAATGCTTTATTAGAGAGATAAGAAGCTATATAGTTTATTAAAAGTTAACAGTTGTATGATTGAATATACCTCTTAAGGTAATAAGTTTTAAAAGAAGATAAGTGTATAATCATAATTGGCCTTGATTCTATCAAAAGTTAGACAATCTAGAATAGAGCTTGAAAGTTTATTCCAATTGTATTAAAATGGCCAGGTCTATATGTCTTTAAGTGCAGAATTATGTGTACTCCACCACCCAGACATTTAAGATTAAATGTAAATAAGCAAATAAAACCCTATCAAAACTTGAAAGATAGGTTAGCACCAACTGCAAACTTATTTCAGAGAATATATGCAGATTTAATTTGGACTAAACCAAAGGCGGATGCTTCCTGTTTATAGATATTTCTAATTTTCTCCCCAGAGCAATATAGATTTGAAGGAAATCAACATAGAAAGTTGCAAAAAAATCCCATTACTTGCCACCAATTTGGAGGGCTGAAGGTTGTAGGTGTGAGAAGGTTGCCAGTTGCATGCTTTATGGGATGTTCTGGAAGATCAATAGCAAGCTAGAGATACAGAACTTGAAGAAAACAGCTGAGATTATGTTCAGAGCTCGTGGCAATTTTATCCCAGCTTCCAGTTACTAGATAGTCTCCACTAGGCATTCAATCATTTCTCCATGCATTCAGTCAACAAACAGGGATTGAATGCTTATGATAGCCAGGCACTGTCCTTAGCTCCATGGATACAGCAATGAACATGATCAGGCTGTCATTCTCATTCTCGCCAAGCCTAAGTTCAGTACTTGTAGACAACTCAGACATAACAACGACACCACACTAATATCACAACCTAAGCAGGAGTGGCAGGACTCAAGGCTGTAAACAGAATGGTCAGCAAAGTTTTCCTTTAAAGTGGAATTCTGAGCTGAGATCTGATTAAAGAAAAGGAGGATAGTTACCCCCCTCTGAGATGAAAGAAAAAAATTGTACAAAATCCTTAATGTGACCATACTTGGCAAATTCGAAGGTCAGTAAGAACAGTGTATCTGATGTGCAAAAAAAAAAAAAAATGGCTGAGTGTGGTGGCTCATGCCTGTAATCCCAACCCTCTGGGAAGCTGAGGTAGACACATTGCTTGAGTCCAGGAATTTGAGACCAGCATGGGCAACATGGTGAAACCCCATCTCTACTAAAAATGCAAAAATTAGCCAGGCCTGGTGACACAGGACTGTTATCCCATCTACTCTGGAAGCTGAGACAAAAGAATCGCTTGAACCCAGGAGACACAGGTTGCAGTGAGCCAAGATCGCACCACTGCACTCCAGCCAGGTTGAGGGGAGTGAAACCCTGTCTCTGAATGAATGAATGAATGAATGAACAAATGAACGGAGGGAGGGAGGGAGGGAGGGGAGCAGATTAAGTAAGCAGGGCCATACGGTATAGGCCTGAAAGTGAATACCTGTGGACAGTCATTTAAAGGTTATACACTGGGATCAGGGAAACAATTTTCTGATGCACATTTAGTCTAAATCACTAGGTCATGAGTAGAAATGTGATTCGGAGGGATGAAGTCTGGGAGCAGTAGTTAGTTGTGGACACAGAAAGGAGTCTAGAGGTAACCAGTGCCAGAAATGCAACCAAATGGCAACAAGTGTCTACACACAGAGAAATGCATTTGACTCAACCAAAAAGCCAGAAAGACTTGAAGGTTTAATAACTTAACATTATACAAACACGGCTGCAATGGGAAGGAAGCAAATAAAGTCACTTTGTCATCAGGAAAAGGGACTTTTCAAACTGCACAAAAATAGAAAGTATGCAAGTAGAGTTTCCAAGCTGCAAGTAACCATGACCACAGCTCAGCCTATCCAGCTAGATGAAGAGGACAGATAGTGCACTGAAATATAATCTAGTATGTGTGATATTTTCAGTATTTAAGGAAAGAAATGAATGGCGCCCATGAACAAAAAGAAGAATCTGTAAGGACAGTATGTTCACATAACAGGTTAGTAGCCCTCAGAAGAATTAGGAGCTTATAAAATTGATGAATTTAAAAATACGCAAGCCTATACAAAAACTCAACAGAGGAAAAAACATAGAGACTATATAGTTAGTTAAAAAGAACTTCAGAAAAAATGGTGGAGGAAAAAAACATTGAGAATAGATTTATCCCAAGAAAGATTAGATTGCAGATAATTACTTTCAACTGACAATGAAGTTAAAGGAAATATGCCCTTTTGAAAAATAAAGAATTAAATCAAAAAATAGAAATTAAACTTAAATTTTAACATGTGTGACCATCTCGATACATACTAAAGACATTCAATAAAATTTAACATCTAATCACGATACAAAGAGTTAGCAAACTAGGAACCTGATGAGCAAAAAGCAGAACAGACAGACACATTGCCACTTCCACTCATCATGGTAATAAACTTTCTAGCTAGTGCACTAAGATAAAATAAATTCATGAAAGTTTTGTAGATTTGTTTAGAAGTAAAACAAAATTCATAGATTACCCTCATAGGAAACTGAAAAGAAAATACAAAAACATTATGTAAATGAATAAAATTAGTTTGGTGAAAATATGTATGTGAAAACAAATTGCATTTCTACATATTAATACCGAAGTTTTAGAAAATATAATTTATAAATACATAAGATACATATAAAATACTATAAAATTACAGCATGTGTATGAAGATTATAAAACCTTATTGAAATATATTGAAATATATTCCCTCACCTCTTAAATTGATACCTTGAATAAGAAGATTTGTACTATTAAGATGTTTATTCTACCCTACTTTACATGTACATAATATTAATACACATATAATTACATACATATTTAATATAATTCCAGTCAAAATCCCTATGGGTTTCTATATCTTTTGAAGAAGATAAAACAAAACAAAACTATGCTGTTTCAGATGGGGGTCAAAACAAAAAATATAAAGGAAAGCAAATTGAAATTCAAAATAAGGAATACTTTGTGGAGGAGTGTGAGGCAGAGAACTGGGGCTGAAGAGACTAAACCAGTGCTACTGATGTTTTGTTTGTTAAGTCATTAGGCTGATCATTGCATTATTATGCTTTAAAAGTTATACACATGTTGCATACGCTTATAGAAATATATTCTTTATCTGCTCTTACAAGTTCTATAATCCCTCACATATCAATCTTCCACTTGAATTTTCAATTAATATCTTAGCTTTATACTTCAGTGCATATAATTTTTTCATTGTCATTAAATACCAGCAGTCAATTATGTGAATTCATTAAGTGTTGATTTATCCATTTTTAATTTTAAATACTATGTAGTTAGATAAGACGTATGTGCTTTCCCTCACCTCTCAATACCCCAAATAGGTCTTTAATTACTAGGTCTGCAAAAGCAGAAATTGCCCCTCATCTTCATCACTGTCTTCTTACCTAGTAGTAATTGGTACTGTATTTCAGAAAAAGTTGAGTATATAAGTATATACAGTATGTATTACATGTGCAAGTCGTCTTGAAGGAAATTCACAACTACACTAAAATGAAAAGAGGATACCTTGCTGCTGTGAACCAAAAACAGAGTAGTGCATGTAAATAGCACTATTATTCATTTTAAAAATGGTAATGGTTCAATACAAAATAAAATTGTAAAAATATGTCTAAGCCAAGAATTATGATAATACTAAGGCTGCATTTTGTGGTATCAATCATTATTCAATTATCCAACAAACTAGATAAACAGAATGATAAATTAATTGTCCAAGAAAAGATTTACTTAAAGTAGGTTGATATCTTTCCATAAAGTAAGTTTTATTTTGGACCTTTGTAAAAGGATTATAACAGAGCTTTTTAAAAAATATGAATTGTTTCTTTTTTTATTGCAAAATCAAGATATGTTTGTTGTAATATATCCTAAAGAAAATAGCTTGCTCATATCTTGCATATATATACTTTTGAATGTATTAAAGTCTTAGCAATATTAAAAATATAAAAGTATCACAGAGATCTTTTAGAGATAACAACAGAATTTAAAGATAAAAACTATGCAATTTCAGAATTTCTAATAGCAGGAAATATAATAGAGTCAAAAATTAAGGAAAATAATGTGTCCTAACAATAATTTGGCTGACAATATATGTGTATATCAAGTCTGACATCTAATATATCAATATGCTAACCTGATACCTTTGAGTGTTTATTATTAACAGAAATGTAATTAAAATTAGAATACTTTCTGAAATCTATTTGTTTGTTTGTTTTGTGTTAGTTGGTTCATTGGTTTTAAATATCTTGCAAAGATTACCTGGAGGAATTACTATCTTTTCCCTTCTAGATATTAAAAAACAATGATTAATTACTTTAAAACTATGAAGTAAAGTAGCATTAATCACTCCAGGATTTTTCAACAAATTCTTTTTCTTTTCCATTTTTATTCTGTGAAATAGTTCTATGTTATTCACACTGATTTTTCAGCCCCCAACTCTTAAGGTATTTTGTTTTAATTGTTCCTGATAAGGTTAATCTGTTCCATCTTAGATGGGCAAAGTGTGGTTTCCTTGTTCAAGCTCTGTAGTAAGCTGGTACCTGCTTCAAAGACAAACCATTTCCGACCAGACGCCACTGCCCTGTCATAGCCTACTTGGTACACAATGATGGGTCAATTAGAATCTTTTGCTCTCTTTGAAAGCACTGAGAAAAATTACCAGTTTTCTACTAGAAACATCACACAGGAGGAAGCATACTTTCTTTTTTTCAGACAGTGGAAGATGTATTAATACTGGGAAATGCTCTCATTTTCTGTTTTTGTTAATTCAGATATATGTTATCTTTTGCAAAGTGTTGTCAATGTCTGCAGTATCCCCTGCTAAGGCCATGAATAGTATTTATCAATTCTTTCATCCCAGAAATAGAAGAGCTAAACCAAGGCAAATCTCCAAATAGAACTTCCTCAGCCTGAGAGCTTCTCCTGAGAGCCCTCTCCCATACTCATCTCATTTTTGTAAATAACACCCACCCTTATCTATTCAGCTGCTCAGCTCAGAATCCTCAAATAATTCTTAACTCCTTGTATTTCAGGCACCAGAATTACTGGAGACTTTTCATATCAGTACACATAAATCTACTTCTTTTTAACAGCTACATAATATTTAATGTTATGGATGTTACATAGTTTATTTACATTGTTATGATGGTGGATTTCTTGGTTGCAGTTGTGTGCTAGGAAAAAATGCTGTGATTAAAATATCATCCACTATATATTTGAATATATGTGCAAGTATATCTGCAGGATAAACTAAGTGGAAAGATATATGATAAATTCGGTTAATTGCCAATATTGATTATATGAAAGATATAATCAATATTGGCAATTAACCGAATTTCAAAGAAAGGGTAGGAGTTCAATTCCTATCACCAACTACAACATAACAGAGCAAGAGTTTCTAAAACCTCACCATAATCAGTTTTTGAAATTTTGCCAATCACATATGTAAAATATGAAATATTTAAACTATGAGTAAGGATGAGCAATTTTTTTATTGTAAGATATCTATATTCCTTTTTCTGTTTTCTGACCTTTGGTTATTTTTGCATTGGCTTTTGGGTTTGTTTATATTTATTCCCTCAGTCATAAATGTTGAAAACAGAAATTAAAATTTTTATTTAGTTAAATTTGTTGATTCTTCCCTTTAGCCTTTGATTTTGTGACTAGTTTCAAGGTTTTTTTGTATTTCAATATGTGTTATGTCTATATAGTCTTTCTGTGCCATTATGGGTTTATTTTATTTCTTGTATTAAGATCTTTAATGCCGATGGAATTCATTTTGCTGTAAGACTGCATGTAGTGGGGATGCTAGGAGGAAAATGCAGCTTCATTATAGGGAGCTTTCAAGGATAATGGAAAAGAAACTGCCCACAGCAGACAGACTACATGGATACAAAGAGAGGTGAGGTATGGGTGTCAGAGTTAGTAAGAAGGGAAAGAGATAACAGAGCAAATATAAGAGGCACAGAACCCATATCGGGACTTAGTGTTTGAGGAAGAAGTCTTTAACTACTTTTCTTTATGACACTGGCTCCAATAAATAGCAGCCCCATTATAATAATAGAGCCTCTCAGACACTGAGCGTTGGATTGTGGTGTTAATTTTATGCGACATTTCTCCTCCAAAAATGGTAGGATAAATAAATTTCATGGAAGCCTTTACTTGGCTAAGTATCTTTATTTCTTCAAAAATTAGAAGTCCTCTCTCTCTCTCTCTCTCTCTCTCTATCTCTCTCTCTCTCTCTCTCTCTCTCTCTCTATATATATATATATATATATATATATAAAACAACATTTTCTCAGTAACCTCCCAAGATCATAATTCTAAATCATTATTTTGAAAGTTGAATATTTAAAGCATGCACAGTGTGACTATTTTCATATTTTCTTGCTTTTTTAAATGAATACATAGGCCATAAGCAGGTGCCTTTAAAACATGAACTATTTTGATGATAGCTTCAATGGTCACTATTTGCAGTGGTTTTATGTTTCTAGCACTTTTATCTTCTTTTGCTACTGTCAGCCTTTTGCACTGCGTCTAATTTGGTGGAGTCTTACCAAACACCCCAGTGCCTGGTTAAGAACTTAGGGTTAGCCCATGTACCCTAGAGAATAATGTTGGTGACTCCTCAGACACATGTGGCTGTACAGAGGGTTGATTCACCAAGCCTTCATTAGAACTGTGTTCTGGATGAGTGAGGTTGCCATCAATCTAACCTCCATGTAAGTGAAGTGTCATTGTGACATTGCCTCAAATATTGTCCTTAAATGACTTGTCTTTTAAAAAAAAAAATTAGTATATAAGGTCTTAAATCAGCATCAGTTCAGTAACACTCATTTTAAAAGTGGTTTGTAATAATGGAACTGTAAACTCACTGAACTAAAGACAGTTTCACCCTGAGGAATATAATTTTTGTTACACTTTTGCTGACTGGTATAACATTACTCACTCTGGTTTTTTTAGTTCGAGGGATTTTTTTTTTAAGCTAAGCATTCTTTATTATTTTGCTTTCCAACAGGAATATTTCACTAACCTCTCACCTAAACTTTAATCATTGTTGCCTAGGTATTACCCATGTATTAATACCAAACTAAAACTTAATTGTCTTAATTAAAATACCCAGTCACTAACAAATTGAGTATTTAGTGTCTGGGTGTTATGCACTTATAATTTTATGAAGTAAAATTACAAGCTGAATACATAATGCAAGCTGATTATCTTATAGTTTTATTAACTCTTTGTAATAGCTATTCCCTCTTGATTCTCTTTAAATATACTTAAAAATTAGACATATTTAATTAAAAAATTAGACATTTTTAGTTCCTGTGAAAATGTAAAATTTCATTTCATTATTTTATTTGAAAAAACTTCCATGAGTACCTGAATCTAAAAACTATTACCACTCATAACTGTTTGACTGAATGATTAAAAGAAAAAAAAAGGGATGTGGAGGCAAAAAACCTAGAGCAAAAGTATGGTCGTAAGCTTATAATTCACTATGCTAACTCCAGGAAGTCCTGATCAAGGCAATGCTTTGAATAAGAAGGGTTATATTTTGGAAAATACATACTATGATCCAGACATTGTACTAAGCACTTTATATAAAAATCTCATTAATACCCAGGACAGCATTTTCAAATCTGGAATCGGTTGTCAATTAACTTACCAAAAGTCACATGGGTAACAGGAAGTACTCAGATGTGACTGATATCAACATACTTGTCCTTTCTATTTTGAGTTTCTGAGGTGTATTATTTGGTAAAGTTTACTTGAGTTTTCTATTCTCAATTTCTGATCACTACCTGGTCAAAATTAGTTTGTCAAAAGATGATGAGACCACAGCATATTCTAGAAATTCTTGTCTAGATGTAAGACATCATGAAAATTTCCAGTTCAGGACCAGGAGGAGTTCAAGCAACTTCATTTAAAGTCAAGATAATTCAGCATCAGGCTCACTGCTAGGTATAGTATGGTCCAACATTGGATCTGTAAGAATTACAGGCACACACATCCAGCAAATTTTTGTATTTTTCATAGAGATGGAGTTTCACCGTATTGGCCAGGCTAATTGTGAACTCCTAAGCTCAAGTGACCCACTTGCCTGAGGCTCCCGAAGTACTGGGATTACAGACATGAGCCACCATGCCCAGCCAGTTGCTATTTTCATTAAAAAGTGTGATCAAGTCCTATAGATCCAATGTTGAACCAGACTATACCTAACAGTTCTGTCAATATATTATTTGTGTTTAAAGTTTTCAATTTACTATCAAAAACTGACTTGTAAACTACCAATACGATGAAAAGAAATAATTATTCTACAAAATGCATATTGGCATTTTTTGTGACTTTAAATGGCATACTGTTTTCAATCTTTGACATAAACCATTTATACTTTCTGAGGTAATAAAAATAAGAAAATTAAAGTAACATCAATAATCTTTGCCTTAAATTTTAAGGTAAAAATAACTCTCAGAATGACAATACTGAATGAGAGAAATAGTCAAATTATTTTGTTTTACTCCAATAAAATGTTATAAAACATTTTTATGGCTTCTCTACTGACAGATTGGTGTAAAATGTCCTCAGTTCATAACCTCTTTCTATATCCATACTGTTGACAATGTGACTTAATGGCTCTTTTCTTTTTTGTATGTGTTTTTTGTTTTTTGAGACGGAGTCTCACTCTTTCACCCAGGCTGTAGTGTAGTGGCACAATCTCAGCTCATTGCATCCCCAGCCTCCTGGGTTCAGGAGATTCTCCTGCCTCATCCTCTTGAGTAACTAGAATTACAGGCACCCACACTCAGCAAATTTTTGTATTTTTAGTAGAGATAGAGTTTCACCATATTGCCCAGGCTGGTCTTGAACTCCTAAGCTCAAGTGATCCACCTGCCTCAGCCTCCCCAAGTGCTGGGATTACAGGTATGAGCCACCACGCCCAGCCAGTCGCTCCTTTCATTAAATAGTGAAGTCTATTATCACACACCTTGACTCTGAGTGGGCTTTGTGACTTACTTTTGCCATTATTATGCAGCAGAAATGACATGGTGCCACTTCCAAGCTCAAATCTCAAAAGGTATTACACACTTCTACCGCTCTCCTGAATTCCCTGTGACCATTCTGTAAAAAAGCACTGGCAAGCCTGCAGAACAGAGAGAACATGTGGAACAGAAATGAGTAGTCCTAACTGAGACCAAGTTAGATCATTTGGATCTAATAGAGGCAGCAGCTGTCAGAGGAAATCTGATTAAGCCTAGGTGAACCAAGAAGAACTGCCCATTCAAGCCTAGTTCACATTACCAATCTGCAGAATTGTGAGCTAAGTAAAAGTGCAGTATTTTGGAGTGGTTTGTGACATGGCATTAGCTAACTAATAAATCACTATTAGCTAGTTGACGGTTCTAAGGTTCTATTAGAACCTGAAAACTAGGCAGCCTTCCCATTACCATATAGGTACTTGCACTTTTTTATTTTTTTTAGCTCACTAGAGTATTGAATATTCCATCTAAAATATCTATACCAATAGAGAAGATTAAGCTTTAGCTATGCACCATGTAAATACATGGGTGTGGAATATAAGAATAAAATCTACCTTAGTAAATGTAGTTCTACAATTTAAAGCACTTGCTAATGGGAAAGACAGAAAGATTACTGCATAATTTTGCATATTTGAAGTTGCAGGTTTTAAACTTGTTCTTGTATTGAGAGAAGATACTGTTTTGTTTTTCATTGAGCCACAAATCCTAATTTTTTAGATAACATGCTACCTTCTGGATCTACATTTAATAAGGGTCTGTTTTTCAAATCTATATGTCCATGTGGCTTTCAGTCAGTCCTCAGAGCCAAGGGAAATGACCATCTCCTGTGGGTTAGGAAGCCCTTATTATAGCCATGGCTTCCTTTATTGGGAAATGAATATTGATAAATTTAAAACAACAGTGACAATATGGCTTTCATGAAACAAAACTAATGCACGAGAGAAAAGACACAACATCTTGAAAAAGAAAGAGCACCTATAAAATGTAGTTTACTATAGATTCACGGGAAAATGCCATATTAAATCAAATTCAAAAGTTATTAAATAGGACAATACTGTCATAAGGAAAGAACAGTCTGGCTTAAAAGAATAAGAAGATGAGATATAAAATCAACAAGCTTAGATGAAAAGAGATCTAGGTAAGATAAAAGATTTCAATAAAACTAATATTGCAGAAGTTTGAGTAAAATACACATTGGATTTACTGAAGAAACTTGGTGACATGAGAAAATCAAATCAGAAGAGAAAAACCTTCAGAAGTGTTCCAGAATAAAGAAGAAAAAGGAAAAATACAGATGACAGTGAGGAGATGCTAACAGTTAACATTTACTGAGCAATTACCCTGTGCCAGATTCTTTAATAATACAGATTACATTTTTATCCTTGTAACAAATCTCATGTCATTTGCACTATCATTTACTACTATCACCTTACACACAAAAAGCTGAGGCAAAGAGAGGTTATGAAAGCTTCCCTAGTCTGCAGAATTATAAATAATTGACCTGGAATTTAAACCAAGATAGTCTGACTCCAAAAATCATGCTTTCAGCACCAGTGTAATAAAGTTACTCCCTTTTTCCTGAAGAATAAAGACATTAAAAAAGAAAATTTTCTGGTGCTGAAATGAAGGCTTGTGTAAACATAACAAAAGAATTCACCATGATGGCTGAATAGGAACAGCTCTGGAGTGCAGTTCCCAGCAAGAACAATGCAGAGGGTGAGAGCCCACCACATTTCCAAACAATTTTTCACTGCCCACAGACCAGATTCCCAAGCTGGAAAGCGCGACGAGTTTTCAGCATGGCAGTTTCAGCTGGTGGCAGTTTCAGCTGGTGCCGGCTTGGTGCACAAAAACTCACACAAATCTGGGCAGCCATTTCAACTGGTGCCTGGAGCTCCTGGGAGACAGAACCGCCCATTCAACTGCAAGGGAGGGGGCAGAGAAAGGGAGCCAGGCAATCTGGCTTAGTAGGTAACAACCTCACAAAACAAGCAATCTGAAATGCTCTGGATTGAGAGTTTCCCAGCAAGCGCAGCTGGACCCAGGACGGTCCACTCAGTGGGGGAAAGGCCAACCACCACTGTGAAGGCAATCTGCTACTACCAAGGCAGTTCACACAGCAGCTCGACAGAGCCTGTGGCAGCTCAGCAATGCCTCTGCTGGCAGACTGTGACTACAGTACTCCGTGAGGGGCAGGGCATCTATGATAAAAGGCAGCAGCATGACAGGAACTTATAAATAAAGCTGATCTTCCTAGGACAGAGCACCTGGGGAAGGAGGTGGTTATGAGTTCTGCCGCAGCAGACTTAAAAGTACTTGCCCAGCATCTCTGCACAGCACAATGGAGCTCCCAGCACAGCACTAGAGCTCCTATAAGGGACAGACTGTCTCCTCAAGCAGCTCCCCGACCCCCGTATAGCCAAAGAGACACCTCATAAAGAAGAGTTCAGGTAAACATCTGGCAGGTACTCTTCTGGGATGAAGATAACAGAAGAAGAAGCCAGCAGCAACCCTTACTGTTCGGCAGCCCCCGCAGGTGATCCCCAGGCAAGTAGGGTCTGGAGTGGACCTCCAGCAGTCCTGCAACAGAGGGGCCTAACTGTTAGAAGGAAAACTAAGAAACAGAGAAATAACTTCATCATCAACAAAAAGGACATCCGCTCAGAGACCCCATCTGAAAGTCACCAACTACAAAGACCACAGGTAGATAAAGCCATTAAGATGGGAAGAAACCAGCACAAAAAGGATGAACACACCAAAAATCAGAATGCATCTCCTCCTCCAAAGGATCACAACTCCTCACCAGCTAGGGATCAAAGATGGATGGAGAATGAATCTGATAAATTGACAGAAACAGGCTTCAGAAGGTGGGTAATAACTTCTCAGAGCTAAAAACATGTGCTAACCCAATACAAAGAAACTAAGAACCTAGAAAAAAGGTTAGATGAGATGCTAATGAGAATAAACAGCTTAGAGAAGAATATAAACAACTTGATGGAGCTGAAAAACAGAGGACAAGAACTTCATGAAGCATACACAAATTTCAATAGCTGAATCAAACAAGCAGAAAAAAGGATATCAGAGATTGAAGATCAATTCAATGAAATAAAATGAGAAGGCAAGAATAGAGAAAAAAGAGTGAAAAGAAATGAACAAACCCTCCAAGAAATATGGGATTATGTGAAAAGACCTAATCTACATTTGACAGGTGTACCTGAATGTGACAGAGAATGAATCCAAGCTGGAAAACACCCATCAGGATACCATCCAGGAGAACTTCCCCAACCTAGCAAGGCAGGCCAACATTCAAGTCCAGGAAATACAGACAACATCACAAAGATATTCCTCAAGAAGAGCAACCCCAAGGCACATAATCGTCAGATTCACCAGGGTTGAAATGAAGGAAAAAATGCTAAGGGCAGCCAGAAAGAAAGGTTAGGTTACCCACAAAGGCAAGTCCATTAGACTCACAGCTGGTTTCTCCACAGAAACCCTACAACCGAGAAGAGAGTGGGGGCCAATATTCAACATCCTTAAAGAAAAGAACTTTCAACCCAGAATTTCATATCCAGCCAAACTAAGCTTCAAAAGCAAAGGACAAAGAAAATCCTTTATGGACAAGCAATTGCTGAAAGATTTCGTCACTACCAGGCCTGCCTTACAAGAGCTCCTGAAAGCACTAAAAAAGGAAAGGAACAACCAGTACCAGCCACTCCAAAAATGTACCAAATGGTAAAGACCATCGACACAATGAAAAAAATGCATCAACTAACAGGTAAAACATCCAGCTAGCATCAAATGGCAGGATCAAATTCACACGTAACAATATTAACTTTAAATGTAAATGGACTAAATGCCCCAACCAAAAGACACAGACTGGCAAATTGGATAAAAAGTCAAGACTCATCAGTGTGCTGTATTCAGGAAACCCATCTCACATGCAAGGACACACACAGGCTCAAAATAAAGGGATGGAGGAAGATTTATCAAGCAAATGGAGAGCAAAAAAAAGCAGGAGTTGCAATCCTAGTCTTTGATAAAATGGACTTTAAACCAACAAGATCAAAAGAGACAAAGAAGGGCATTACATAATGGTAAAAGGATCAATGCATCAAGAATAGCTAATGATCCTAAATATATATGCACCCAAAACAGGAGCACCCAGGTACATAAAACAAGTTCTTAATGACCTACAAAGAGACTTAGACTCCAACAAAATAATAGTGGGAGACTTTAACACTCCACTGTCAATATTAGACAGACCAATGAGTCAGAAAATTAACAAGGATATCCAGGATTTGAACTAATATCTGGATCAAGTGGACCTAACAGACATATACAGAATGCTCTACCCCAAATCCACAGAACATACATTCTTCTCAGTACCACACTGCACCTACTCTAAAACAGATCACATAATTGGAAGTAAATCACTCTTGGGCAATGTTAAAGAATAGAAACCATAACAATCTCTCAGACCACAGTGCAATCAAATTAGAACTCAAAATTGAAAAACTAACTCAGAACTGCACAGCTTCATGGAAACTGAACAACTGGCTCCTGAATGTTGACTCTATAAACAAGAAAATGAAGGCAGAAATAAAGATGTTCTTTGAAACCAACAAGAATGAACACACAATGAACCAGAATCTCTGGGACACATATAAAGCAGTTTCTAGAGGGAAATTTATAGCAATAAACACCCACATGAGAAGCAAGGAAAGATCTAAAATCGACACCCTATCATCAAAATTCAAAGAGCTAGAGGAGCAAGATCAAAAAAACTCAAAAACTAGCAGAAGACAATAAATAACTAAGATCAGAGCAGAACTGAAAGAGCTAGAGATACAAAAAAACCCTTTAAAAAATCAAAAAATCCAGGAGCAGGTTTTTTGAAAAGATCAACAAAATAGACCACTAGCCAGATAATAAAAAAAGAAAAGAGAGAAGAATCAAATAGATGCAATAAAAAAACGATAAAGGGGATATCACCACCTATTCCACAGAAATACAATCTACCATCAGAGATTACTACAAACAACCCTATGCACATAAACCAGTAAACCTGGAAGAAATAGATGCATTACTGGACACTTGCACTCTCCCAAACCTAAACCAGGAAGAAGTTGAAATTTGAATAGACCAATAACAAGGGCTGAAGTTGAGGCAGCAATTAATAGCCTACCAACCAAAAAAGTCCAAGTCCAGATGGGTTCACAGCTGAATTCTAGCAGCTGTAGAAAGATGAGCTGGTACCATTCCTTCTGAAACTATTCCAAACAAACAATACAAAAAAAAGGGAATCCTTCCCAAATCATTTTATGAGACAAACGTCATCCTGATACCAAAACCAGTCAGAGACTCAACAAAAAAAGAAAACTTCCACCCAATATCCATGATGAAAATAGATGCAAAAATAATAAACCACTGGCAAACCGATTGCAACAGCACATCAAAAAGCTTATCCATCACTATCAAGCAGGCTTCATTCCAGGGATGCAAGACTGGTTCAACATATGCAAGTCTATAAACGTAATCCACCACATAAACAGAACCAAAAACAAAAACCGCATGATTATCTCAATAGATGCAGAGAAAGCCTTTGACAAAATTCAACACCCCTTTATGCTAAAAACTCTCAGTATATTAACTAGGTATAAAAGGAACATGTCTCAAAACAATAAAATCTATTTACAACAAACCTACAGCCAATATCATACTGAATAGGCAAAAACTGGAAGAATTCCCTTTGAAATCCAGCAATAGACAAGGATGCCCTCTCTCACCACTCCTATTCAGTATTGGAAGCTCTAGCCAGAGCAGTTAGGCAAGAAAAAAAAATATTCAATTAGGAAAAGAGGAAGTCAAATTGTCTCTATTCACAGATCACATGATTGTATATTTAGAAGACCCCATCATCTCAGCCCAAAATCTCCTTAAACTGATAAGCAACTTCAGCAAAGTCTTAGGATACAAAATCAATGTGCAAAAATCACAAGCATTTCTATACACCAATAACAGACTAACAGAGAGTCAAAGCATGAGTGAACTCTGATTCACAATTGCTACAAAGAGAATAAAATACCTAGGAATACAACTAACAAAGAATGTAAAGTTCTTCAAGGAGAACTACAAACCACTGCTCAACGAAATAAGAGAGGAGACAAACAGATGGAGAAACATTCCATGCTCATGGTTAGGAAGAATCAATATCATGAAAATGGCCATACTACCCAAAGAAATTTATAGATTCAATGCTATCCCCATTGAACTACCAATGACCTTCTTCACAGAACTGGAAAAAACCACCTTAAACTTCATATGGAACCAAAAGAGAGCCCACACAGCCAAGTCAATTCTAAGCAAAAAGAACAAAGCTGGAGGTATTATGCTATGTGATTTCAAACTATACTACAAGGCTACAGTAATCATAACAGCATGGTACTGGTACCAAAACAGAGGTATAGACCAATGGAATAGAACAGAGGCCCTGGAGGCAACACCTCACATCTACAACCCCCTGATCTTTGACAAACCTCACAAAATCAAGCAATGGGGAAAGGATTCCCTGTTTAATAAATGGTGTTGGGAAAACTGGCTAGCAGTGTGCAGAAAGAAGAAACTGGACCCCTTTCTGACACCTTACACTAAAATTAACTCCAGATTGATTAAAGACTTAAACATAAGACCTAACACCATAAAAACCCTAGAAGAAAACCTAGGCAAAACCATTCAGGACATAGGCGTAGGCAAGGACTTCATGACTAAAACACCAAAAGCATTGGCAACAAAAGCCAAAATAGACAAACGGGAACTAATTAAACTCTGGAGCTTCTGTACAGCAAAAGAAACAATCATTAGAGTGAACCAGCCACCAACAGAATGGGAAAAATTTTTTGCAATCTCCCCATCTGACAAAGGGCTAATATCCAGAATCTACAAAGAACTAAAAGAGATTTACCAAAAAAAAAAAACCTATCCAAAAGTGGGCAAAGGATATGAACAGACACTTTTCAAAAGAAGACATATATGAGTCCAACAAACATATGAAAAAATGCTCATCATCACTGATTATTAGAGAAATGCAAATAAAAACCACATTGAGATACCACCTCATGCCAGTTAGAATGGCTACCATTAAAAAATCTGGAGACAACAGATGCTGGAGAGGTTGTGGAGAAATAGAAACACTTTTACACTGTTGGTGGGAGTGTAAACTAGTTCAACCATTGTGGAAGACAGTGTGGCGATTCCTCAAGGACCTAGAAATAGAAATTCCATTTGACCCAGCAATCCTATTACTGCATATATAGGATTACAGATTATTCTATTATAAAGACACATGTATACGTATGTTCTTAGCAGCACTGTTTACAACAGCAAAGACCTGGAACCAACCCAAATGCCCATTGACAATAGACTGGACAAAGAGAATGTGGCACATATACACCATGGAATACGATGCAGCCATAAGAAATGATGAGTTTGAGTCCTTTGTAAGGGACATGGATGAATCTGGAAACCATAATCCTCAGCAAACTGACACAATAACATTGCATGTTCTCACTCATAAGCGGGTGATGAACAATGAGAACATATGGACACAGGGAGGGGAGCATCACACATTGGGTCTATTTGGGGCCCAAGGGAGGGACAGCAGCAGGCTTGGGGAGGTTGGGGAGGGATAACATGGGGAAAAATACCAGATGTAGTTGACGGAGGAATGGAGGCAGCAAACCACATTGCCATGTGTGTACCTATGCAACAATCCTGCATGATCTGCACATGTACCCCTGAACCTAAAGTACAATAAAAAAAAAAAAAGAATTCTACAGATTTTTGCAAATTTAATGAAGAGAGAAACATACTGGAAAAGTCTTGAAAAAATTGTTCATGTTGAAAAATAGGTTTTAGATGGTTGTAAGAACTTCAGCAGGAAGCAAAATAAAACAAGAGTTTACCTTTAAGATAACACAAATTGTATATGCCTTAAAATGTTTCTCTCTCTAATATTAAACAGCCAAAGAAAAACCAGCAAAGAAAAGCAAAAGAAAGCTAACCAGGGGTTTGAATGGGAGGGAATATTTTAAAAATTTCTGTCAAATTTTCACGTAGGTTTTGATGATACAGAACTATAGTCTTAAAAAGCATACTACTCATATAACATAGGGAATGTGTGCCATCAACTCCACAAGAATGAAGAACTTGTGATTTTTAAAGGAGTAGTGCTAATAATGAACCATTTAACATAAAATATAGTGCATGTATAATTATAAAAATACAAAATGTATAATTTGCATTTTTGCAAATTACAAAAAATATCTGAAATTGAATATAAATAATATAATAATATTGAATAATAGGACTCCAAAACTCAGATCATGTTTACCAAAACTAGCAAATGAAATTAGTCTCTTCTGTGTTTGTGTTGGGATAGGGTGGTAGAAAGCAGTAAAACTGCTCATATTACAAAGGAAGAAATGTTATATGACAAAATCACTTCTGAAATAAATGGACATGTCATAGGTAAATTGTTACATTTACATAATTCCATCTCACCTAAATGGACTTATACAAGTAATCAATAATAAACCGGCCTGGCACGGTGGTGCATGTCTGTAATTCGAGCACTTTTGGAGGCTAAGGTGAGCATGTTGCTTGAGCTCAGAGGCTGAGACAATCCTGGGCAACATGGCAAAACACCATCTCTACAAAATATACAAAAATTAGCCACGAATGTGGTGCACACCTGTAGTCCCAGCAACTCAGGAGGAAGAGGTGGGGGGAGCCCTTGACCCTGGCAAGTGGAGGTTGCAGTTAGCTGAGATGCAACTACACTCCAGAAAAAGAAAAAAAAAGAATAACCTAATATTAGGTATAAATCCCATTATTAGGCCCAATAAGAAAAGCATAACAGATAGCATCATCTCAATATATGCCAAAACAATGTAGTTCATACCATGAAAACTCCTTTGATTAAATGTCCTAGAAAAACAGTAATTGAATAATACATGATTAAGATCTCATTTTAAGTTAACAGAGAAGAGAACATCATGGTCATTTATCATATGTTAAGACATGAAAAAAGTGCTATTCAGACATAAGGAGCAAAACTCTGTTTTCATTACTATTTACCATTTATGTACATGTTCTGGACAATAAAATAAGACAAAACACAAATAAGATATTAATGGTAAAATAAATACAAAAGTTTTTATTTACAGTGTCTATATCTTAGTTTAAATATATCAAACAAAACTCTATCCATATTAAAAAAAACTACTGTCATTATGATGCTGGCTGGTTATTTTGCCTGTTAGTTGATGTAGTTTCTTCATAGTGTTGATGGTCTTTACAATTTGGTATGCTTTTGCAGTGGCTGGTACTGGTTGTTCCTTTCCATGTTTAGTGCTTCCTTCAGGAGCTCTTTTATGGCAGGCCTTGTGGTGACAATATCTCTCAGCATTTGCTTCTCTGTAAAGGATTTTATTTCTCCTTTGCTTTTGAAACTTAGTTTGGCTGGATATGAAATTCTGGGTTGAAAATTCTTTTAAGAATATTCAATATTGGCCCCCACTCTCTTCTGGCTTGTAGGGTTTCTGCAGAGAGATCCACTGTGAGTCTGATGGCCTTCCCTTTGTGGGTATCCCAACCTTTTTTTCTGGCTGCTCTTCATATTTTTTCCTTCATTTCAACCCTGGGGAATCTGACGATTATGTGTTTTAGGGTTGCTCTTCTCTAGGAGTATCTTTGTGGTGTTCTCTATGTTTCCTGAATTTGAATGCTGGCATGCCTTGCTATGTCGGGGAAGTTCTCCTGGATAATATCTTGAAGGGTGTTTTCCAACTTGGTTCCATTCTCCCCATCACTTTCAGGTACACCAATCAAATGTAG